>JAMKCH010081764.1:0-12798 GCA_023653785.1 Ophioderma brevispina
CTTTAATATAAATTATTTGATGTTTTTTATCATAAATGATTAAGTTAAGTCCAGTATTTGTATTTTGTTCCGTCCATGTGTTTCACTGTGAGGACCCCATTGGAAATAAGGACTGGTTAGTAGCCGGCTTTATGGGTTATCTGGCGTTCAAAATTCTGTTCTTGTAATTTTTAAATGGTTTATAGTTGTATTGATGTGCAATTTATGTATAAATTTTATATTTCTGGTATGAAATGAATGCCAAATAAAATCAATCATCAATCAATCGATCGATCAATACGTATTCGGGCTTTTAATTGCGGTATCAACACATCACATCCTAATGGAATTTACATACATGACACATTGTTTCCCTCCTTAGCTATCATTCATCCGCCTGTTCTCTTTATCTTACCCCTGTCCATGCCCTAGTGATTTCCTGGTCATTATCACTCATCCTCTTGTTCATTAACTCTTATGTTCTTTTTCGCAGGCTATCCCAGTCCTTGCCCATCGCTCATCCGTCCTCCACTTCGCCATACCCACAATGATTCTCGGGATCGTCCACATAATCTTTGTTATAACTGTCAGTTCTCTTTGCAGCTTCTTTCCAGTTCCTTTACCATACCCTTCCCTATGACAGGGTCCTGTCTTTTTGTTCTGTATGTATATAATCTCTATATATGTAGCCGAATAAAAATATATTGATTAAAGTTATTGTCGGACTAATGGAAATAAACCTTGAAAATTTTATTATTCAATACAACTAGGCATGGAAACGCCTCAATTAGTCTCATTTGGTTATGTAGACTTCAGTGGAATCAGCTAATTAGCATTGCTCCTACGTAATTCGTTAATTTTGACAACTAAAATCAATGATTAAAAGTATATCCGGGCGGAGGGACGGGAGGCACTAAAAGTCGCTGCGCGATCGACACTTCGTCCCGATTTAATTCATAACATTGAGATTTTGTATCAGAAGAAAAGTCATATTTTTCTCATACCCAGTGAAATGTAATCAATCAAATTTCCAATCCGTCAACAAATTATTCTGTTCATCACATAATCACATCATCAATCAAAAACAATGAAATACAAGTATGAAATTGCGTAAATAAAAATGGATTACACACTAGAATCCGATTATCATTTATAGGAATTAATTAACTAGAAAATAGTGATGAACGAGTTCACTGCTAAACGCTAAGAGTGAAAATGCAGTAACCTAGCTAACTCTACGTGTTACTACGGACAAGAGACAGACACAAAAAAAGAGAAATTAACAAATCAAGACAAAACAAGGCAGACAGACAATACGTTACAAATTACATTGGACAAGACAAAGACAGCTGCCGACTCAAATTCCAATGATAAGGATATACAAACAGAGTAAAAGACAGAAATTAGGAAGTGATGACCTCCCTTTTGCAGCCACTATTACGAATTGATGAGACTCTTTTTCATATTAATTTGAAGATTAAAGTGGGGGTTTTTAATATAAAGAAGGCACTTAGCCCATGGTAGAGGCCTTTGAACATCAGGGTATTATAGCAAGTACGGCATTAAATGGTTTTACACGAGGTATTAGGGCTTGCCTGATCTCATAATGGTGAGTATGAGTATAAAAGTGTAAAAAATCCTGATCAATAAGGTCGGTACGGTAGAAGGTTATAGTTGTATTGATACATGAATGTGAATGGGGCAAGGAAGTGTTTCTTTTGATGTGAGTACTTTTTCTGGTACGAGTATGAGTACGAGTACTGAACCCCGAGTAGAGTACGAGTATGAGTATTTGGTCCAGAGTTTTTTTAACGAGTACGAGTAATGAGTACAGCAAAATTTTAAATCCGAGTACGCGTATGAGTACGAGTACTTATGTCTGAGTACCGAGTATGAGTACGAGTTACTGTGCATCGAGTACGAGTTGGTACTGTGGCATGAGTACAAGGTATGAGTTATTTGCAAAATTGCAGCCTTTGTAATCTGTTGATGAAGATGACAAATGATGAAGATGACAATGGCAATAATAATGAGACGATTAACTACCGCCACCAAGATCTTGAGAATGAGTTACTTGAACCTGTGTAATTTGCTCGAAATTTGTTGTTGATTTTCTTTAGACAAAACAGTCAGTTGTTTACATAGAATATGCGGGGTTTGGGCAGTTGGCGGCCCACCGAGGATCATGATGAATAAACCGGTAAAAGGCACAGTCAACTTACCCCTAACGCATGCGAGATTGAATACTGTAGTACACAAACCCGGGTATTAAAATTGTACCTGTCCCCATAGTCTTGTACCTTAAACTCATATCCCTACCATGCTGTGGTCACATGCGGACCCATACCATCGTCGCATACCCATACATATATTCATTAGCCATCATGGCATGGGCCTGTATCCATCCTGTATCTATGGGTCTCATACCCTATACCTACAACATATTGACCCATTGGGCATCATTAAACACCAGTTATAAGATCCCCCCCTTTGAAACTGAAAATACTTCGAATCTGTGATCACCACAATTTGAATATGAGGTAAATGTGAACATGCTATGATAGGGTAATTTTAAATTTTTATAATTTTTTTTAATTGATATGTGGGCAATTATTTTATATTTTATATTTTCTGATGTTAATATGACGTGCCCCAATAAAATCATCAATCAAATCAATCGATGACGAACTAAACGTCTTCGGGCTTTTCATTTCTGGTATCAACACTCCCTCTAAGATACATACCTACACCTTGTTTTCCCTCCTTTTTTTTTAGAAAGCCCTACTCAGCATCCCCTTGTTCCTTTCTGCTTTACCACCCTGTCCATGCCCTATTGATTTCCTGGTCATTATCACCCATCCCCTTTCATTAACTCTAGTGTTTCTTTTTTCAGCAGGCTCTCCCAGTTTCCTTTTCCCATACACTCATGCTTCCTCCACTTCTACATGCCCCACTGATTTCTCGGCTATCGTCACATATCTTTGTTCATTACATTCCACGTTTCTCATTTTTTTCAGCTTTCTTTCCCAGTTCCTATTACCCATCACTCACCCCACTCCCAGAAATGTTCGTCTTTTTTCTGTATGTATATAATTATATAATATGTATGTTCGAATACAAATATATTTATTAAGAGTGTATTATCGAACTTAATGAATAAATTACACCTTGAAATGTGATGTAATTAACAACTAGGCATGGAAACGCCTCAATTAGTCTTCATTTTTTTATTAAGACTTCAGTGTAATCTCCTAATCACGTTGCTCCGACGATATGTTAATTTTTGCAACTAAACTCACTGCATTTAAAATGTATATTCCGGGCGGATGGACGGGATGCACTTAAAAGTCGATGCGCGAACCAACTACACCTTCGTCCCGCATTTACTGTCATATCAACATTTAGATTTTGGTATCATAAAAAGTTTCATATTTTTCTCATTACCTTGAACCCAGTGCCACTTAATCAATCAATTCAATCAGTCATCAATTTATCTTTTTCATGCACATCACACATCATCACACTCAAACAACGAAATACAAGATATGAAAGTGCAGTACAAATAAATGATTACACAATAGAAATCATATTATCATTTATGGATATCATTAACTAGAAATAGTGGATTGACGAGGTCACTGCTAAACCTAGTCGTGACAATGCAGTAACCTCATACCCTAACTTACGTGTTACTGCCTACTGACAAGTACAGACAAAAAGAGAATTACAAATCAAGACAAAAAAGGACATTACATACAATACGTGAAATTAACCTTGACAAAGCAAGCCACGCCTACCTCCAATTCCAAGGATATGATATACCACAGATTCAAAAATCCAGAAATTAGGAAATTGATGACGCACTCTACGAATTGATGATACTCTTTTTCATATTAATTTGAAGATAAGTTTGGGGCTTTTTTAATATAAGAAGGCACATAGCCCCTGTAGATGGCCTTTGACCTCAGGGTAGGATTAGCAAGTCCGGCTTAGATGGTTTACACGGGGTATTTGGGATTGCCTGGTCTCATAATGGTGAGTAAGAGTATACAAGAAAAAATCCTTGATCAATAAGGGTCGTCCGGTAGAAGGATTATAGTTGTCATGATCCATGAATGTGATTTAAGGCACAGGAATGTTTTCTTTTGTTGTGAGTACTTTTTCTGAGTACGAGTATGATTACGAGTAACTTGACCCCGAGTCATGAGTACGAGTATGAGTATTTTGTCCAGTTACGAGTACGAGTAATGAGTACAAAACGCAAAATTGTTAAATCCCGTTACGAGTATGAAGTACGAGTATTTGTTGTCTGAGTACTATCTTAGTACGATTACTTGTTGCCTGAGTACGAGTATTAGTACTTTTGCCATGAGTAACAAGTCGGAGGCCTTTGCAAAATTGCAGCCTTTGGTAATCTTGTTATGAAATGACAATGATAATAGACAATGGCAATAATAATGATGACGATGTACTTCAGCCCCCAACGACGTGATAATGATGTAACTGGAACCTGTGTAAATTTTTGCGTCGAAATTTGTTGTTGAAATTTTCTTAGACAAAAACAAGTTCAGTTGTTTTACAATAGAATATGCTGGTTTGGGCAGTTTGGCCCACCGAGGATCATGGATGAATACCGTCACAGGCCCAGTCACCTTACCCACTAAAGCATGCCTACTGTGTAGTATCATTAGTCCCATACCCTGTATAATTTGTACCTGTACCCTATTTGTCCCTTCACTCATATCCCTACCATGCTGTGGTCACATGCTTGACCCATACCCTAGTCACATACCCATACTATATTCATAGCCACTCATGGCATGGGCTTGTATCCTTCCTGTATCGATGGTCTCATACCCTATACCTACAACATTAATCTGCATTGGGCATCATTAAAACACCAGTTTATAATATCCCCCCCCCCTTTGAAATGCGAAAATACTTCGAAGCTTTGATCCATAACAATTTTGAATATGAGGTAATATGCAACATGCTATGATATGGACCATGACTTACTTGATATACACTTCTAGGTTCGCATATTCAGATTTTGGAAATGTGTGTTCCAATTGTGATGATAATCATTCATAATCATATTTTATTGTATTCAATTCATATTCAATATTCGCAAATACATCAAGATGGGGCAGAAATATAGGAAAGTTCCATATGACCCCCTTTAAATTTGTACAAGACAAATTATATTTATTTTGACCTACAACTACAAAACCCCTAACCCTAATAGGCCAAAATTAAAAACAACTATTTTGTCTACATGAGAACTTCGAATGGGGGGTACATATGGAACTCTTGACCGAAAATTTCCATATATAAAAATGAGCAGATACAATAGGCCCAATATGGCCCAGAATTACTTGGCCCAGACTTTTATTCTTTCAAATTTGAAACACATGTCCTCACGCCAAATAGCCACCGTATTTCTGAAAACATCCTTTTAAGCTTCTGGGTATATACTTAGATATCACATTGATTTTGGTAATTATTTGAAACATTTGCTTCTATAGTCAACAAAACAAATTTTAATATTTAGATTTTTCTTCTGAACATAAAAATAACTTTTACAAACAAATTTGGGTGAAATCCCAATTTTTTGTTACCATATTAGGATTTCTTGTACGTTCTCTTTTCTAGCAATAAATGCATGCCTCCTTATGTTTTGTGTAGTGTTCGTGACTTTTTCCTGAGTACGAGTACGAGTACTTTGACCCTGAGTTCGAGTACGAGTATTTGATCCTGAGTACAAGTAGAGTATGAGTACAGCAAATTTTCAATCCGATTTCGAGATTAGTACAAGTAACTTATGCCTGAGTCGAGTATGAGTACGAGTACCTGACCTTGAGGATGAGTACGAGTCTATTACCCAAGCATGAGTTCGAGTATGAGTATGAGTACACAAATTGTACCCGTACTCGAGTACGAGTACAAGTATTCGTACTTTGATATTTGATGTTTGAACACATCACACACACATTGTCCTATGGTCCAATTAAGTACACATTTTTTTCTCTATACAAGCAGCTGGACCGATTTACACTAAAAAATGTGTAATTGAATGTTTTAGGTGATATGCTTCCATGGAAGGGTTGGAGTAACAGATATGAAAATCGTAATCATATCGGTCACGTAACTTGCAATTTAAGAACGTCTGTTCATACCGTCTGCATTCCCGGAACTTACCTTTTGGATTTACAGCATCTTACAACCAGTAATTTGGATGAATGTGTAAACAAATTCATTTTGACAAGCGTCGCAGCTTTGCTTTTTTGTGCTATACGGCCTGCATAAAAAAAAAAAATGCCATATAAAAGATCTTTAGATTTTGGGGCAAACCGGTGTGAAAGCGATTCGTCCGGCTGGGCCATGTAGTCCGGGTGCTCCCATAGCCGATACCGGCACAAAGCGTGAAACGACTGTTGCGTGAAGAGGCAACTGAATTGATGGCTGGATTCTTTACCGTTTACCGGACTACGAGTACGCCGGACTAATTACCGGTTTGCGCCAAGTGGTCTACGCATTTAATCGAAGGATCGCTATTTCGAAGGTTCGTTTTATCCGAAAATTGCGTTCTTCTGAGTTCCGTTTATCTATCCGAAGGTTCACTTTACTGAAGGTTTATTAATCCTAAGGTTTCAGTCCCGTGAAAGTTCGTTTATCCCAAAAAGAAATAAGGTTCGTTTATATCATCGAACTTGTTTAGCCTTATTCATTTTCGGATCAACGAACCTTATTATTCCATTTTCGGATCAACGACCGTCTGATAAATGAACCTTCGGAATAACACACGCTTCGGAGAAACGACTTTTCGGAATAATGCAACTCTGGCCACAGTGGAAATAATACAGCATACAGGTAGATCACCTTGCAAATCGACCATCCTTGGGATTCCATTTGATGCGTGTACTGTTCTGTTACAGTCGAACATGCCAGTCGAACCGTCTTCCTTTTTCGTATCTTCCTTGGTGCCGAGTAATTATGATCTTACGAGATTTCTAGTCAAATTCGGACCAAAATCGGTCTAATCCTTGACTGAATATATTCATGAGCTGGATTAAAGACTCTTTTACAGAATAATGCAGTACTTTATTAACAACCCTTTATAGAAGATGTCATTTTAGGATAATGCCCTTGCATCTTACGCAACGGTAATCGAAAAATCCCGTGCAAATTTGAACAGAATTTTGTCAAAACTTGGCATATTATCTGTCAAATTTACCCAGATTTACCCAGTCCAAGCCGACAGAAGGTAATTATTTTGTACAACATAAAATAAAAGCACCCCATAATCATGGGAACGCGTAAACATATGCTCATGACCAGTATTTTACTGCATAATATCCTTTAGCACCAAAACTTTGTCAATTTTGATCAATCTAAAATATTCTGAATTTGGTAGTTGTATCGTGTAGAAGTCTCAAGTATGACAATGAGGTCTTACCATTGATTCCGTCACGCGCTGTATGAGTTAGGTGCATCGGTATATGCAATACCCTATTTGCATACTTGGGACTTCTATATTATATGAAACGTCTACCCTGAACTTGATTCAAAGTTGGAGATTATGATGCTCTTCGATCTCCTGTAATGGTTGAACGTCGTTTACTGTACCAACAAGAGGCCGCAATGACAAAGGGTGTTTATGTAAGTGCCCCTTTGACACACTTATGAATTCGGATCCTTGCGGAATATCATGTGGTTTATTCCGTGACGGTTTCCGAATTCATAAGTGTGTCAGAAAGAAGGTGTCAGAAAGTGGTTCATAAAGAATGGCTGACCTAACGCAAACACCCATCCCTTAAAACAGATAAAATTAACAAGGGCACAATGACATAAGTTGGACTTGACCATGAGCGTTTTAATAGCATTAGGACTTAGCATATAACCTGCCTTCCCATTGCAATATTTTGATTGTAGAAACATCCTTTGAAATGAGTACTCTGTGGAGAATCATCGAAATGGAAAGTGTATCCTGAATTTGGTAAAAAGGCATCTGCCCGCATCCAACGCCGTGCCTTGTATCAATATTCGATTTTGATTCTTGAAATTTCCTCCGCTAAATGTATTCAACAATGACATTGGGATTGTCCTACTAGCTTGAAAGGCTGTGATGAAAAACTTCATTTTTAGAGGCTTCTGGCTTTGCATGTGTTAGTGGTAAAGATGATAAACGATCCGCCTTAAAATGGTACGTACGCTGACCTAAAGTTCCTATTTGTGGCAGTGTGTAGATAAGACTGTTTACTGAGGAATTGGAGTGCGCAAGAATTACGGTTAGAAGATAAGCCAGATTGGGACATCTTGTGGACTGACTAGCATCAAAATACCGTAGGGAGCCCACATCACCGTGAACACTAGCCAAATAGCTTTACAGATTTAAGAATGCTCATGTCAGTTGTTCGAATCCTCCCAGCAGATATTACGTTCTGTCGTTCCCTGTTCATTTTTAATTTTTTGCTTGGTTTTTGGTTAACAAACATTACTATTCTATGTAGCATACGTCCCAGCCCATCGGGGCACATATGGCTATAGAACAATGAAATACAATGTGTAAGTTTAATCAGCTTGGACTTAACATATAACCTCTTCAATTGCAATATTTTGATTGTAGAAACATCCTTTGAAAGTGAGTACTGTGGATAAATCATCGAAATGGAAAGCGTTTTCCTGATTTGTAAAAAGCATCTGACAGAAATCAGAAAGCAGTGCTTGTATCAATATTCGATTTTGATTCTTGAATTTCTCCGCTAAATGTATTCAACAATGACATTGGCATTGTCCTACTAGCTTGAGAGGCTGTGATAAAAACTTCCATTTTAGAGCTTCTGCTGCATGTGTTAGTGGTAAAGATCCGCTTAAAAATGGTAGCGTACGCTGACCTAAAGTTCTTATTTGTGGCAGCGTAGATAAGACTGTTTACGGAGGAATTGGAGTGCGCAAGAATGACGGTTAGAAGATAAGCCAGATGGGGACATCTTGTGGACTGACTAGCATCAGAATACCGTAGGGAGCCCACATCACCGTGAACACTAGCCAAATAGTTGCTACAGATTTAAGAAGGCGCATGTCAGTTGTTCGAATCCTCCCAGCAGATATTACGTTCTGTTGTTCCATGTTCAGTTTTAATTTTCGCTTACTTTCGTTAACAAACATTACTTTTTAGTAGGCCGTACGTTCACCAAGATCATCGGACGCAATGGCTAGTAGTTAGAACAATTGAAATATAACGTGTTAAGTGTAATCAGCTTTGTAGTCGTAGCTACAAAAGTATCCTTTAGAATCGATTCTCCCGTGACTACCCCAACCAGAATAAGTTAGGGCAAGTCCTCAGGAAACAGTAATCCAGAGGTGCAACGTTAACATACAAGGCACAGTTCGAAGTGGTAGATGACCGAATCGAATTTATTTATGACATATGCAAAAGGCTGCGATTAACGGACAGCGCACAAATACTCCAAACGAACAGGAACAACTGGACCAATCACATAACGAGGCAAAAAAAAACCGATTTCGCAGACAGTAAAATGTTTGGGAAAAATGCACATTTGGTGAAATAATCCCACCACGACAAACGGATCTATGATAGCAGATATACACATATCGCGATGGAACGGTTGGCGACAAAGGTTTCCTAGAACTCGGAGTTTGTTATGAACAACAAAGCGCTCCTAAAACGAATGAGTTTCCAATCACACCAGTACAAGCCAATAGTGGCCGGTTATGACTATGTTAGTCTCCACTAATATCTTATGTCCGGAGCTTAATGCATCTGCTCCTGCTGATATGTCGTGCTGTCATTTCAGCATTACATGCCAAGTGAGCTCATTATAAACGCAGAATTGTTCTCTAAGTTGAGCCCATCTCGATTAATAGTGAAGTACACCAAGATATCTGCGGTCGTATCCACGGGCAGTAAATCGCTCTTTACTACTCTGTCTGACGTTAAGGCGTTTGCAAAGTAAATTGAGTACACTGGATACTAAACGACCCGATGTTGCGTACTATTGTGTGATTGAGTATATACGTGCAATTAACGGTCTTCGATATGTTGGGTGTGAATGCATTCTTTGATCGCAGAGGTTTGAGAATAAAAGTTAGGATTTGTTATTTTGCCCATAAATTTCGTGTTATTGGATGGGCAGTCCAATATTATGAGTAGTCACTACGATAAAATTATTGGACTGCCCATCCACTATGACTCGGATATTAGCTAGGCAAAATAACAAATCCGATCTTTATTCTCATTCTATTTAATTTTGGTTGTTTTATACAAAATATTTTCTTGTTCCACTAAGATGAGTAAAAGGAAAATATTCTCCCACTATCAAAAACGAACAAATAGTGCTTGGGCCACGGGTGATATTGACATATGGGTTCCATATAGAGTGGCAAAACGAGAGTACTACCACTTGTTAAGACACTTCAGCTTAAATAATTTCTGCATGATAGACTTTCCAAAAGTAGTAGCTTAAGCTGCTAATTTGCATAAACAAAATGGCGCCATTCAAGTTGTCCTCCATAACTGGTTTAAGCCATACCCCGTCTTGTAGAAGGATTATTTGGTCAAAGAAATGTTAACATGAGATGTTTGATTATGGACAACCCCAGAAGTCAAATACAACATCTTAATTAAACCTAATTGCATTAATCCAAAATGGCCGCCCATTGTCGTAAATTGTGAAAATAAGTGGAACTTCAACATTCAAGGTTATATATGGAGTGAAACTTTACAACTACTCTAAAGTTTTATTACACTAGTGCTCAAAATAACACGATAAAACATGTATGTATGCAAGACTTTCCAAGGTGACAACTTAAGAAAGTAAATTTTGAATTAACAAAATGGCCGCCATTGAAATTGCGCCATAACTAGTTTCAGCTATATCCAGACTCGTTGAGGAAATATTTTAGGTTCAAAACGCTAAAATCAGGGTTTGATTAAAAACAAGCAAAATGAATTCATGGCATCTATTTTAATAAACCTTATTTGCATATCCTAAATCACCCGCCATTGTTACCCACCATTTCAGCACTTAGTTGCTTTTTTAATGGTGGCCAGTTTTCAAAATGGGCAGTTTAAGTGTTAATCTATTTGCACTTGCAATGTCATATGTCTAATCCCTAACGACCTTGGAAAACCACCCAGACAAAAAAATCATAGAGTGAACCCTTTCCTTGGGTTTATGGGAAATTGCTTCTAATCTGACACAGGAATACTAGCTACCTCACTTTATAGAGTTTGATCCATTCTTGCACTACAATTATAGTGTGTTTCAGTAGATATTTCAATATTTTATGCACATTTTGCCATGAATTACCATTTTGGCCAGTCATTAGCAATATCGCTATCAATCTGTTTCTAGTAATAATACATAACACTACCGCATTTACATAACGATTGACCAACTCACAAGTTCTCATTACAGTATTTGCCCACTCTAATCCCTTGAAGACTACGATCCACCCTATATCTGTTGTAGCTTGCAACGGATGTCCTTTGGTTTCAGCTATGAAGCGAAGAAGAGCCGATGACGTGGGCTCAAGAATGGACTACCACAAGGAGTGGCGCTCGCACACTCTCCTGTTTCACATCTAACCATCTACACAAACGACCAACCTAGGAGTGCAAGGAACCTGTCGTTTTATCTATGCAAACGAATCTGAATTAGCCACAAGATGCAGACTTCACATCTTGTTGAAGATATCCTCCTCAAAGCTTTGGATGAACTCCTAATTACTACGAGGAAACCACCTATTGCAAATCCATCCAGATACAGGTGTGCTTCCATCTACGCAACCGTGGATCCAAACGTCAGCTTAAAAGTAACTATTGGTCTGGACCCCCTGGAGCACTGCGATACCCATGTCTACCTATGCGTTGGGACTGCCCTCTTTATTATAAGATCCACATCAAGATTACGAAGAGTAATGTAGCTCACTGGCATAACCAACGGAAACTTATTCATCCTAGCAGTAATTGCTCCAACAGTAGTGTAGCGAGCATGCAAGAGCGTAGCCCAATATCTAATGTTGAGCGCACACTATGTCCAGACAGAGACCTGCTGCCAACCACTTAAATCCAGACAAGTTTCTTGAGCAAGTCCAACCTCTTGATCATCCCAAGGAGTTTAAGGGAGTACATCTGCTGGTATTGAACCTGGTGGAGACTTCTCCCTGGAGCTGACTCCCATGGGCTGAATGGCGATGCTCAACAGATTGAGAACCAGAATGACCGGATCTAAGGTTTTCCTGCAGAAGTGAGGCTACTGGAGCAGATCAAGAAACTAGCTGTGGTTGTGGAGCAGCCCACAGACAATGGAACATCTCTTGGTCTGCCCATTGTTGGAGCAACAATGCCCTGTATGGGAAAGATCACCCCCTGACCCTAAACTTGACGCGCATTAAATGCCTCTTCTGGCTGATCATAAGATTTCTTCGTCCACACCAACGGAGACGTAAATACATTTAGTAGGAATTGCCCATAAACACTTGTCATATGGTAGAGAGCATGAAAGAGCGTAGCTGTCAAGTATATCTAATGTGAAGCAACTATGTCCGGACAGAGACCCCTGCCACCCCTTTAATTCGCAGAGATATTTTTTTCTTAAGCAAAGTCCAACATCTTGCAGTCGCTAAAGAGCTTAAGAGAGTTGCATTGTGGACGAAAGGCTTGCTATCAACCAAGTGAACTGATGAGCATCTTCCAGCTGCAGCTGACTCCTCATGGACTGAATGACTATGTTTCAACAGATTGAAAACTAGAAACAGCCGATCTAAGGTTTCTTTGCAGAGCGGGGGGGGGTT
>JAMKCH010081765.1:0-15707 GCA_023653785.1 Ophioderma brevispina
GGCGAAGTTTGGTGTTGCCACCACGCCCACATTTGCGGGGCATTGATGATGTACGCGGCTCAGTATTCATTCATTTTAATGGTTAAAAATCACTTGTAATGTCTGGTGTGCGTGGCAATTTTAACTGGTCACTGCAGTACGACTATTTTGATAAAATGACTGACGTATAGTCTAGTCTCATATTCAGTGTGTTTGTGCGGGAAGGTGGGAATAACTGTTAATGGGGACTTTGATTTCTGCAGAGCGGGCTAAAACTAGCCCATCGCCATCTCACATACCGTACAGACTCACTCGCAGCTGTCAAAATTTTCGTCGAGTGAACATATTTGGTTGGAATGATGCTAATAAGGCCGTGCAAAAATCGATATGGTTAATTGAAGGGCGCGGTCATCGAATATTGGCAGTATCTGAAGAGATGTGTAATCGATGAAAGGGGCGGTTGCTACGATGAACGAACTTTACTTTGATTGAAAACATTATGCTTGCCAAGGGAAATACCAATTTGCGCAAAGACGCCTCGCTCGTCTAGGCCTCACGCCTCCGACGTTCGACACGCGCCTTCGCGGCGCTGCGCGGTGGGTTGGTGGAAAAAATGCGAGGGCGTCTTTGCAAGACTATGATCGCTTGCGCAAGTTGACAGGTTGGTTTTAAAAAGCAGGCCCGCGATGTTAAGGGTAGTGTCAACACAAGTGCTTTTGTTTCCACACGAATTCGGATTTTTCGCAACCATTTGAAACATCAACCTGTGTTCGATCGTTAACCAACAATAGAGCGTATTTTGCCGATTTAAACAAACAAGAATTTGACCAGTAAAGTCACAAAAACTGCATGGCTTAACGGGCGGGCGGGAATTTAAGCACATTTACGCCGTCAGTCGCAAGGGCGCAGCACCCGCGTCGCGCGGTGAATTTTTACTGGTAATGAAGCGTGCGCGGTTTTAAGGTACTTTTGCGCGAAAGCATCTTGGAAAAACGAAAAATAATATTTGTTGAAATTAACCAAAGCGCTAATTGGACCAGATGAAATTTCAATTTTTTGATTTCTGGAGTTAGAGACAAAGAGTTTGATTCAATAGTGCAGAAAGATGATTTCCATCACTTGCACAACATAGTCAATTTGAAGTTCAAAGGACAAAGTTATGGAAAGAGACAGCTTGAAATGTGGTGAAAAGCCCTTTTTACTCTAAAACACATATTTTCTCAATGTCCAATTTTCGCAAAATTGGTGGCCACAAATTTCAGCACAAGTACACTTCCAAAACCGAAGTAAAAGGTAAGTAGGTTTACTTTCCTACGATAGCAGTCCGTCTTCCCTAGGGACGGTTTATCAATTTTTATTTTTCGATTTATAACTAAAGTATTCCTCAATATATACTCAAATTTTGGATAAGAAAAGTAAAAATCACACTTTTTTTGACATTTTCCCTTATATTTCGAAAAAGTAAGCTCTATTTTAAAAAAATGAAAAAAACAGATTTTGGAAAAAAAATTGTCTTGTTTCTAAAAAATAACATAAGAAATCATGAAAATTCAAATTTGTTTTGTTATGCTGTATGAAAAATTTGGGGGCAAAATCATGTTTTTTTATATTTTTGCGCAAAATATGGAAAGTTTTACAATTAATCTGATGCCACCATCGGGTGTCATCCAAATCCAATTTTCTTTCTAGAAATGTATACTTGTACATAAAATAATCAATCATTTGCAAAGTTTACAACCAAAATAGAGTACGTCAGAACCATGATTGAAATGTCCTAAACTTTGTTTTTACGGAATAAACCCTAACCAATAGTCGATCCAACCTGATACGGTCAACTTGAGTAGGATTTTTGATTGATTATAATAAAAGCTCACGTCGCCTTGGTGTCTTGGTGAGAGGAAATGACAAAAAAATCTTATGATTTATGTCAATATCAACAATATTCTCTTTGCTCCAGTAGGAGTCTTCTATCCCAATAATATGTTTTATTGCATTATTCCAATCTGTTTGGGTGACTTTTTGTAGAGCTTCTTCGAACAGTTTTGAACCAATTTTAGTTACTTGTATATTTGGCAGCATAAGCTTTGATTTGTGACCAAATGAGTTCTATTGGGTTGAGATCCGTGTGATAAGGAGGAAGACAAACTATTTCATGGCCATATGCTTTGGCTAGATCATATATTCTGTACCTTATTGTATTCATCTAATGAATTTGAATGAGATTGTTAAGATCTTTCTTCTTTGCATTTGTCGAAAATTATACATTTTGAGGTAAGCCAAGTTAGCCAACTCTGCATGTCCGCCTTCTTACTGTTTTTATTTGGTGTTTTTCTGCTTTAATAATGTGATAACCGGCATTGTCCATTATTATTGTTGAATTTTCTGCGGGGATGTTCGAGGGAAAACCTTGTTCTCTAACCAGTCTCCATCTCACCGTGTTAGTCGCCACTGTTCTTTGTCAATCCAAGTCCTTCATCTTTGTCAACCCAGGTCCTTCATTTTGAAAATCACAACTTTGTTATAAAATTCCGGATCCGGAATTTTTGTATACTATCCTGACCTAGAAATAGACGTACAGCAGATTGCATCTCATCTATAACGACCTGAAGGACAATAACATCAGAAACTTGGAAAGCACAAGCTGACAGAAATGCTTCAAACAACCAATGCAAGTCAACTGAGTGGGCTTATGAAGCTATGGATACAATAATGCTATATTGTACCCAAACTGACGTGGGAGTTCACCATCTATAACTTCCCAATTTCCAACATCGAAAGTCTGGAAGCTACTTGCAACAAATACCTGAAGCAATGGGCAGGTATAAGCAGATGCATCACCACCAGCGCTCTGTACAGGAGCAGGAAACACAATGGTCTGCAACTGAAAAAGCTAACCACTTCATTCAAATGTATGCAAGTAACTAAGTACCATCTAAACAAGCACTCTAAAGATGGAAGTACACAGACACCCCACGAAAAATGCATGGGAAGTAAAAAGACAAAAGCCAGATGGAGTGGTGTAACACTGTTTTCTATGGCTGGTATTCTGAAAGGGAGACTAACTTTAGACCCGGGTTTAAACCAGGGTTTATATAGTCCTACATGAGTGGACCTTTTCCCTTTCAAATATTAAAAAAATGTGCTGTAACTGGTGAGAAAATTCCTCATGGATGGACCCTTTCGACCCATCCATGAGGAATTTTCTCACCCGTTACAATTAACTTTCGCAGTATTTTGAAAAGAAAAAGGTCCACTCATGTAGGACTAACCCTGGTTTAACCCAGGTCTAAAGTTAGTATCCTTTTCAGAATACCAGCTCAAGTTTTTAAATAACTACAATAACTACAAGGGCTCTCTCTTCCATACATTGACTCTTGTCTTGAAATCAGATCCAGGCCAAATGCAATGTCTACACGTTCAGCTAGCACCATCAACTTTGAAGTAGCAATGGCCAAGAAACGCGCTGGAGAGAGAGAGCTTTCTCCATTGCCGCATCTAAACTGTATAATACTCTTCCAAAGATCATCAAAACAGAGTGCTTTTAAAACTGGTAAAAATAGGTCCGAATGTGACAGTACCACTCTGTGACAGTACCTATGAACTATTCCTCCTGGCACTGTTATACTATACATAAATGTTTAATGTTATCCTACCGAGTTAAATGTTAGAGCTTTCTCTTAAAAGTAACAAGCTTAACAACGTAACCTGGATGCTAACAAAGATAGCCAAAGTTCACAGGCTAGGGGCCGCGCGAGAGTTGCTGAAAGCCCTGTCACCCACTACCCTTTTGTACTAGGACAAGCTGAAACAGCGAGGAGTCGTCCTGGGCATCTCAGACCGAAGCCTGGCCTACATACAAGAGAGGTATTCAACAATTCTGATCATGGCAATTGTCTGGAAAGTTTCCGAAATATCCTTGTAGGTAAGAAGCATATTGCTTATGAACATGCTCACTGATCGGTAGCAGGAGTAACTGTGTCCTTCTATGAACGCCATCATGGCTACTCTATTCTGCATATCTGTAGGTTTATTAAAAAACAACCAAAACTTCCGATCTCTCTCTGTCTGTCTATCCATACGTCGCTGATTGGCATAGTCAATTTCAATTTCCATTCCGATTCAATAAGGTTAATTTAGCATTTCATTTCAGCCATACATTACATATAATGATATACAATATATTTACAGATATTAAGAAATAAATTGAGATTTTTTTATTTAAAAATATCCAGAATGTTGAAATAGCATGAAACTCAACGCAGAGAGGCAATAAGATGTCTAAGTGACTTTGAGCATGACCCCATCTAACATATACAGTATTTCAAATTTTAATTACCGGACATGACGGGACAAGACAGGACAAGACAGAAAAAAGTACGAGACGAGACGATTTTTACAGTTTAAGAATCATTGGAAATATATAACAAACACACCAACTCCTCTTTTACGTTCTGTGGAATGGGCCATGTATTCCATCATTTTATTTAGAAAATGTAAGGGATTCGGCATCATTCACCACGTTTTTCGCTTAAAGCTATAGGGAAATTTATGATTTTTGGCGAGAAAAATCAGTGAGAAGAATAGGTTTGATGAGAAACGCTTGAACGTATAAAGTCGACGGATCGGTAATATTGTGAAGGGGCAATTCACCAGTGAACACATAGCACTAAAGTTTTTCAGATTACCGCGATTGGGGAACATCTACATTCCCGACCCTGATGGTAATATCTTTGAGCTGTCTGATGTGACTATGAATGAACATGTGATGAAAACACAAATCTAATCTTTCTTATTTAGTTTGAGTTTGTCACAACGCATCCACTCATGATTTCATCAAACAGAATAACCTGATAACCCGGCTGTGGTTTGGCATCACCATCAATCCTAGGATCAACTTTTTAAAAGAGTGGTCACTTATCTGGCCTGTTATAGTATACTATCGGTTGGCCCGAACGCTTCGCGGGGCAACCGCTAGCTGATTTGAATGGGAGCGGTCACTATTCGGGTTGATCCAGGTCTTCTTATAATGCAAAACTTCAAGACATATCAATATTTTCTCCCACTTTCTCATTTAGTTATTTGTGCCCTTATATGCTCAAAGTGTGTTAAGTCAAGAGCTGTCGAGTTTTAGACCCCCATCTCAACATGAGCTATAAGCCAAGTGAAACAGTTTTCACTGCCAAAATTTGATATTTGCAAGCAAGGAACTCTCGCATGCACTCCAAAAGAACCACCAGTTCGTATCTGCGGTCGGATAATACGGGCCGATCACGTGTTCAGAGAAAAAGGAAATCAGGGAGCTCTCTTGGAAGAAAGTCGAGTTCCGGTACAATTCCTGAAATTTGATGGGAACTCATTAAAAATCAGTCGGGACGAATAGTCCTGACCGGGCTGATTTCCCCTGAACACGCTTTTTCTCCCCTCAGAACTTCTGCCTACGCCACTGGGCCATCTCTAGGGCGCCGAGAGGCCAACACATATTAGATGGGATCTTTGCTACATGTCCAAGGGTTACACAGGGTGGTGGGTGTTCCCTGTAGTTGACCTTTTTAGGCATATTATGGTTGTTTTCACCCCGCATAATTGTCACCCAATGGCCTGTATTATTGACAATTTACATCATCATCCAAACACTCTCATTTTTTTTTTCCGACAATTTTGATAACTCTTTAACCCCAAAGACCTATACTTTTTAGAAAATGATGCCAATTTGCACCCAAAGACCCTCTTTAAAAGAAAATTCCACATTTTCAGATGAGAAGTGGCCCGTCGGGATATTTTGGCCCGAAAGGAGCAAGAATGTGCGCAGAGCTAAGAGCACAGTGTGCATTCTTTAGTCCTACCCTTGCTCCGGTGCCATCTGCTGTTCCGGGGGGGGGCTGTTCTCTGGCATGTGCGGACAGCCGCACCAGACTTCTTTGTCGGGGGGTGCCTTTTCGTTGTTTGTACCAATTCACAACGGTTCCCCTATGCCTCAAGGCTGCTCAAAATTGTGCTAATCAATAGCTTAATCCATGATTTTTTGTCCAACATTAGCTATCATGAGCCAGAGAACATTTACTGCCAATGACACCCGCCAAAGAACTCCCACTCCAAAGACCCCCCTCAGTTACGTAGCGGGTCTTAAAAGGGTCCACGAGTGACTGTGGGGGAAAATACGGGGGTGGGACTTGGGATAAAATTTTGCAAAAATCGAAATTTTGAGGCAAAAAGAACCGTTTTGACGCTACGGCACGGTTAAAAAATTTCCGTAAATTTACGGAAATTTCTTGGCAGCAGCATTCCGACTTTTTTAGGTAAATTTACAAGGATTTCTGTCCAATTAACGGAACTTTAAAACAGTAATTTTACAGAAATTTGTCTCATATTATGGAAAAAAAATGTGTAGTTTTAACAGAATTTTTCCGTATCTTTAAATTATCGGAACAAAAAAAAAGTCCGAAACTTGCTGCCAGATTTTTTTTAATATTGCCGTAAGTTAACATGTTTTATTGTTTTTTGGTTTTTTATTTTTAATGGTTTTCTAAACAGGATTTTTCCGTAATTTACGGAAAATCTGTTTTCTCATTTACGGAAATTTTTTACAGTGGGTGCCCTCCAATCATGACGCGGAGTTTCCTTGACCGAGCTGACTTCCCCTTACCGCGCTTTTGCGAACCACAAATGCTCCTTATAATGTAACGGGGCTACTGCCCTGCGCCACCTAAGGTGGATGAAATCGGCAATTATTTATTGGCAAATAGGCCTCAATTATTCAAACAACAAACCTTTAATGAGAATAATCAGCATTATGGGTCTAATGTACACTTTTAAAAAAGATTCCGTAATTTACGGAAATTTCCTGGCAGCAGTATTTCCAATCATTTTTAGGGTAAATTTTTACAGAAATTTCTGTCAGTTAACTGACTTTGATATAATTTCAGAGATCATTTGTCTCATATTATGGAAAAAAAATGTATTTTAACAGCAATTGTTTCCGTAATTAAAATAACGGAACCAACAAAAAAAGGTCCGGAAATATTGCTGGCCAGAAAGTTTTGAAATATTCCGTAACTTAACATTTTTAGCTATTTTTTATGTTTTTTTTGGTTTTTTAATTTTTATTGTTTTCTAAAACAGATTTTTCCGTACATTTACGGCAAATCTGTTCCTTATTCCTGCAATTTTTTAAACCTTGTAAATATAGGCCTACGCTTTGCTTGAGCAGGGCGTACGCAGGATGGTTTTTTTTTTTGGGGGGGGCAATCGAAAAGTGGATTTTTTTTGTAAAAGTGGATCAATCCGCCATGGTCCTTTTTGACATCTCATCACCAAAAATGGGCTTTCGTGTCAAAATTTCTTTCCAATCTCCTCAATCTGAAGCCAAAAATTTTTCAAAAAAACATGGCAAAATTTTTACAAATTTCCCAAAAACATGGCAAATTGTCAACGTTTAATATCTCTGCATGTGCAAACTATGGGTCTTTTTTCGGCCAAATCAACTATGGGCCCTACTTCCAGATTCTCACGCTGTCGCGTCCTACCCAAACCAAATCTTGAGACCACTGCACTATCGATATTATGGCGATTTACGCTCTTAAACCCACAAGATTGAAACTCAATATTAAAATTGGGAAAGTAAAGCAAGTTGACAGATTAGAAGTCGATCGGTGTTTAATGTCACCCTTGTAAACAACTTTCAGTCCATCTTGCAAAATCAAGAACATTAGGCCTAATGCTCAAATTACCACTTTGAGGTGATTCTCTTTTACCACTGCGTTGTTTTTATCTATTGTATTTTTATTTTTTTGTCTTTCTATGATATGTTTTTGAGTAAAATATGCCCAAATGAAAACTCCCTTTTTACATAATACATGAGCTGTTATTGGCAAATGATAGCCTGGCTATACCGATCTTCATGTTTTTAGATTGTCCCCGCCCCCATCCAGATTTTTCGAGTCGCTGATGGGAAGAAATACGATTCCTGTAATTTTCTAATCATTTTACGTATTTTGCTGTAAATTGCCTTTAATATTACAGTGGTGTGTTAGAGTAACCACATGATTACTAATATGCGCAATTTTGGGGATACACCGCATGCACGTGCATTCACCCTGTTAAAAAACAAAGTAACAATCGTTTTTGTAATAATATTGGCAAAACCTAAAAAAATGCATAAATCAACAAAGATGTGCTTTTTTATGCCTGCTGGTGTTTGCTGTTAGTGTCTTTATTTGTTGGGATAGGTTTGAGTAAAAGACCAAATGAGCTCGGCTCCAATCGACCAGTTAACATCGACGTCCTTCGTTTGTTGCCTGCTAATCCATTCCTCTGGAATCTTTCTGATACAATGCCCGGCGCCCTATTTCAAGAGACCAGGCCCTAACATGTTACAAACATTGCTGTTAACTGGTCTGTACAACGATACATGAGGCCGGTATATGACAGATATGATTATAAAATTTATTAATTTGTTTTGGCTTCACTGGCCTTCAGCGATTGTTTTTGTATTTTATCTGAGGACTGTTTTTAATGTCCATATTGCACCTGAAATGAATTTGCGTAACACATTTAATCGTGAAGTGTTTGCGCTAATATTTGCTGTAGTAATTAGTGATACCAGTACCATGTTCGGACTTAGACTGTACCATGCCGATCATAGCGCTTTGCAAATATTTAGAACTCGATGTATAAACGTGCAAAAGTGTGTTTTGTTATAAGACCATCGAATAGTCATGAGGTCAGTGAGGTCAAACTTACCCGAACACGAATAAGACTTCTACCACGAAAGGTCACCGATTATTACTTCCAAACAGTAATACTTTTGAGCATTTTGAACATTTATTAATAACTAATAGTATAAAATCAATCTTTAATATTGTGTAGTAGGTCTCCATGTTGTTCGCTTTTTTTTTATTAGCACACAAGAAACATTATTTTACATACAATTATCAAGAGGGTCAACTCACTGAAGCAATTCATAATTAAGCCCACGAACATGAATAATAACTACGTACCACGGACTAAGGTACTCCCCATTTGGCAATTAAATTACGTATTTACTCTGTCTCACCCACCGGAATTCAATACGCATTAACTACCTGTTTAACAACACTTTTTTTTTGCAATTTCAATGCAATTTATCATCTATCAGCAGTTTTGAACAAGTTGAATACATCACCCCAAGCAATCGCAAGACACGATGGGAAGGGTGTTACCTGAATCAGACGTACCATTCCACTGGCCGTCAACATGGCGCCGCCCGCGGTCAACATGCAGGCCTCAGGGAACAACCACATGGCTAAGTTCGATCTTTATAGTATAGATTGTTCTCCGGATGATTGAATGCGATACGTGTTTAAAAACATATAAAAAGAGAGACCCGACTACGAAACCCTGAGGTATAACAAAAGAGAGATGATCTTTATTTGAAAAAATCCCCGATTCGCCCACGTAAGAAGCGGTTTCTTCAGGTATAACGGAATCCAATGTAAAGGCTGGAATATTTTTGAGCAGGAACTCGTCTGGCTACCCTTAATCCTCCGCGCATCTGGAATTTATGCACTGAATTCGTCCGAACTACAATATTTTAAAACCTAAAACTCACATTATCATGAGTAGATATTTTAGCCTCACCTTGTGATTAGCAGCTTTTTTTTCAAAACCTAGAAAATATGTTACGATAATGAATCTGGAAATAAAATTGAATGATGCGTTACATCTCTTGCCTCTATGCCGAAAAATAAATTGACACTCGTAATTATCAATTTCTATACAACCAATAACTCATAATAATGGTAAAGGTAATTCAAAGGTTAATCATAAAAATATCTAATAGGAGGAATTTCAAGTTAAGAGTTAGTGAAAACATCTAATTATGTTATAATCCAAATTTGTAAATAGTCCAAATAACTACTTCACATTGTAAGCCATCACGGTATAACATACAACCCACAAAATTAAGGTTTTCATGAAAGGCACGACAGAAGACGACAAACATGAACACGCACACACAACAAACAAACAAACAAACAATACGCTCGCGCGTGCGATTGGGATACATGAAATCTTTCACTCAGTATGGAATATGTATCATTTAAATAAAATTAATTAAACAATCAAGATGCACTTAAATACACACCAAAGCACCTCTTATCCACTGAGATCTACCAGTCGATTTTATTGGTTATACGTTGCTTTGTATGATGGTTTTAGCCCAATCAGAGACATTGTAGCACATCTTTTAAAATTTGTAAAATGTTAGAGACGGTCTAGATTGATTGATCCTTAGCACTTTAACGATGCCAATCATGAAATGAGCCCATCAAGATACTGGTAGAAAGGTGGTATACTTGGGGGGTTAATGCTCTTTGAATGGCTGTGTGAGGAAATGTAAAAAAATTGAAAAAACGAGTGAATCTTTATTCACTCGAACCAGAGTTAAACACTCAAAATATTTGCATGTGTTGATTAATGCACTCCAAAAAGAGAGAATCACCGCACTTCACTACAAAAGAGTGAGAGTGAACACCCTCTAAAATGTTGTTGTCCTCCTTTAATTCTTTAAAGAGTAGACATCACTCCTTTTTGAGTGAATATATAGTAAAAAACGAACGTTCACCTTTAAGCGAGTGAATGGCCACTCTTTAAAGAGTTAAATGGATGACAACACACTCTTTTTTTTCAAACTCTTTTTGGAGTGAATTTCAGTGATGTCTCTATTTTTGGAGTGAATTACTACCACATACAACTATTTTTGAGTGGTTTCACCCTTTTCTCGAATGAATTTAAGATTCACTCGTTTTTTTCACTCTTTTTTATGACATTTAGAGAGCCAGCTGTTAATCTATTTATATGTAGGTAACGAACTCTTCTTGCACGGTAGTTCAAAAGGTACCGAATATGTGTGGGGAGCTTTGTAGTCTGCAGATTACATGGGTTTCCCAGACCCCCCTTAAAACTAAATTCTAACAGGATTTTAAGAATCCTTTACGACATCTCCTTAAGAATTTTGATGTTGCCAAAATCAATATTGTCCTAAGGAGTCCGTTGTCTGGCCTCTTGATCTAAACAGATTAATCATATAAAGTGATAAAGTGGTTAGTTTAGTTGAAAATAGCTTCACTGATTCGTCTCATCATAAGGATCCAGAAATATATAGTTTGGCAATCCGTGACGTTAATACAGAGATATGAGTGAAAATGTGATAAGTCATGGAGCTTTTTGATTGGTCATTGTACAGGGGGGCCGAATTTTCAAAAAGCGGTGGTCAATGTTGGTATGAGCATGAGCAATCTGGAAATTCACAGTTCCATGATTTCGGATCGTCCGTTTCGGTATATTTTTATGAAAGAAACGAGTATTAACCCCCAATCCCCACTACAAACCAATGCAAATTTGACAAGAGAGTACGTTACACCGATTTTACCAACCAACTAAACATCCTAGATATGCAAAACTATACTTTCTGGATTGCTCTTGATCATACCAACACTTGAGACCAAGTTTGTCAAGATCCATGCATTCGAAATTTTGGCTCCCTGTACAATGAACCAAGCAAAAGTTCAATGACCTTTATC
The DNA here is from genome assembly GCA_023653785.1 of Ophioderma brevispina. Lineage (NCBI taxonomy): Eukaryota > Metazoa > Echinodermata > Ophiuroidea > Amphilepidida > Ophiodermatidae > Ophioderma > Ophioderma brevispina. Next base: position 11,538 of record JAMKCH010081765.1, read on the forward strand.
ACATTTTCACACATATTTCTGTACCTAAACATAAAAATATGCCAAACTATATATTTTCTGATTTCTTATGATGAGGCAAATCATTTGAGATACTTTTCAACTAAATCGAACCACTTTATATGACTGATCTGTTTAGATTCAAGATGGCTGCCAAACGGACCCCATGGGACAATATTTGATTTTGGTAACATCAAAATTCTTTAAGGAGATGTCGGAAAGATTCTAAAAATCATGTTAGAATTTAGTTTTAAGGGGGAGCATGGGAACCCATGTAATCTACTAGACTATTGGGGGAAATGCAACAAGTTGGAGATCCTCCTCTTTTAAAAAAACAAAAGACCATTTCTTGAGTTGTTTGCCATATCGGCTTTCACATTCAATCAGCAACAACTTTATTACATACGGGGGTGGGGAGGCTCTGCAAAGAAAAACATGTACATAATCACGATGTTAATATTGTAAGCGTACCCCTGACCTTTCCATTCTGCCACTTTTTATACCATATAATTACTGTAAATAGCTTTATTTTAAATTTCACAATTTAATAAAGGTGTGTATTGATAGACCTGCCCTGCCTTAATTGAACATACTGTCGCAGGGGAAGCCCCCGTGCAAGGCCGATATCGAAAAGGTTTTATCTAACAATAGCAGAGATCTCGCACTTTTCCCACACATTGTTCTCATGAGAATCATACGATTGAAGCATAAAAGTGAGAAGGGCATAGCAAAGACATTCTATACGATTCAAAAGGAACTTCAATCACTAAGTCAATCTTAATGGTCTCGGGATTCTTATCCACCGTTCAATTTGAAATTGCCTCCCTAACTTTTGTTTTCGTGTAATAAGAACAACTTAAAGACATAAGTATTATAACGCAATTATGTACCCTGATCCGACAGAGGCAAAATTAGCAAATTAATCCATCATGTCAGACATCAGTTGCAGGTATTGTGTGGTTCGATCCTTAAAGGCATTATCGGTGATTTCACCCGAAAGATTCAAAAATTTTGAATTTTGTATAACAGCTTATTAAGTGAAGGGCCAGTCTGTAGAATTCTCATAAGCTATTTTTTGTAACGAAAAATTAACAGAAAAGGAAGCAAACAGCAGTGCTCAATGAAGATGAACTCCATTCAATTACGTGTGGAAGTAAGTGTCCGCATGCGGCGCCACGGGGTGGCTGGGGGCTTTTGCCCCCCGCCCCCCCCCCCATTTTTCTTGCCCCCTTCCCCCCCCGGCCGAAAGAAAATGAGTGATTTTTGGCAAAATTCGATTCGGCTTTTGGGGCCAAAAATCACAAATTTTTGGGCCAAAATTGGTTTAAAATCTCACAATAGTTTATAATACTTTTCCCCCCAGAATTTATTTTTTTTCCCCTCCCCCCAAAAAAAAATTCACTTTGCCCCCGTTTCCCTCCCCCCTAGACAAAGATATCTTGTGCCGCCACTGATGTCCGTACGGACAGTAATTACAAATGTTCGATTTTGTCCTTTTAGGTTGCTTTAGTCCTAGCATTTGCAGTGTATGTTAGGATACTTACACTTGTTCAGAAATGCAAAAATCTGATTTTTTGATTTTTTTTCGATTTCTGATCTGCAATCACTATAGTGCCTTTACTCTCTCCTTCTTTGAAACTGGGGATCCACGGTCTCTACGCCATGCACACCATTCGTGATAAGCCTTAAACAATGTTAAAGGGACACAATGGCATGAAAAAAATTCATCAAATCTAACTGACCTTACTGAAATCACCTCACAAATTTGAAAACAATTTGGATTTTTTTGATTCTGTAAAAACGGCAAGAGTTCGTGGCAATTCCCTGCCACCGCCATCACAGGTGTTGACATCCCTGTCAGAATTTACAGTGTTATCTAAGCTCATCTAACATGTTTTTGACACAACTCAAAGCATATCTTCATGCTTGTATAGGCTAGATGTCTTCCACCTTTCGGATTAACGGCCACTTGCCGGGAATGCCAAAGTCCATCAAATTTCTAGAGACTTTATAAATCTAAAGACCGACATGCCGTTGGATTTTGTAATGCATAAAAGTATGGTCACACTTTGAATAGCACAAGTACTTTGAGGTCAGGTATTAAATTGATCTAAAATGACGAAATACTATGGGAACAACCTTTTGTATAACCTCTGACAAGTGAAAGTGGATTAGCCGGAATTAACACATACAGCAATGGTATGTAGCTGATGCATTCTTTTCACGTTTCATCTAAATGACTGGCAAGTAATTCCACATCCTTGTTGGAGAATTGAAGCTTTCCAGGAAAATAATATTAGTTACCCCTACTTTTTTAACAAAATGTAACGACCCAAATTGTTTTCAATTTGTGGAATTAATTTCTGCTGAGCGACTATAATATTTCTGTGAGGGTCCATTTTCAAAGGTATGGTACGAATATTTGTTCATGCCATTGTGTCCCTGTAAGGTCCTCCAACTTCTCCGGTCCGTGAAAATGGTGAACACCATCTCTGACTCAACGCAGCAGCACAATGCAATTTGAACTGTGTTGCTGCTACATTGAGTCAGAACGTTTTCATCCATTTTCTCTGCACTCATTGCAGTGGTATCAGTGGCGTAACCAGATTTTGCAAATGGGGGCAAAGGGATGCCGAGGCATTTTTTGAGACACTGTACAAAAAGTCAGTTGTATTTGGGGGGGGGCCTGGCAGGGGGAAAGGCTTCTGTTTGGGAGGGCTTGCATCCCCCCCGCTGTTACGCCACTGAGTGTAGTGACGTCATGAATGGATCTTTAGGAGTAATCAAGTCGTAACTCTATACTATACTCTATACTAACGTCTAAAATATCAATTTAACACAAATGAAAACGGTGGCCTTCCTGTTCAATGGTCATTATTGAACAAACATTTTTTGCGCTTCAATGGAGATGAAAGATATCCCCCACTGGGGGAGAGGATCAAAGTTTGGAGGTATCAGGGATGGCCTCCTCGCCGAGACTACTTTGTATCCTTATATTAGAAAATAAATTTAATCATTTTTGGTTTTGCCTAATATCATGTCATTGGATGGTGGCAGTTCAATATTTTGAGTAGTGCGGGTATCCACTACAATAAACTTATTGGACGCCATCCAAGATGACATGATATTATATAGGCAAAACAACAAATTCAATCTTTCAATTCTCTATTTCCTATTTAGCTTTGGTTGTTTAAATCACTGAAAAATGTTTACAGTTTTTAAATAATATTAATTATAGAGGCAAAAATATTCCCCCATTCTAAAAATGAAACCAACCCCTACAAGGCTGCAACCACCAATGATACTGCATGTTTGCTTACTAAACCCCTGCCCACTGGAATAAGAATATGGATCAAGTACATTTTGGGATGAATATTTCAAATGAGTAATGTACTCATAGAGAGCAAAGATTCCATTTAAAGATGGTCATCATTCTGTTTGTTCATAGCATTACCTTGGCCATACCTTGAACGCAGATTGGTTCAAATTTACCACAGTTGCAGTGGCGGCGCCAGACCTCTTTCTGGGGGGGGGGGGGGTGAAATTTTTTGGGGGCGGGTGAAAAGTGAAATTCTGGGGGGAGGCAAGTAATTAAATATTTGGAGATTTTCAAAAACCATTTTGGCCCCCAAATCGCAAATTTTTTTCAAATGGTGATTTTTGGCCCAAATCGTCGAATTTTGACAAAAATCCTCTTTTTTTCATTCGGTCGGGGGGGGGGGGGGACTTGGGGCAAGAAAAAAAATGGGGGGGTGGGGGGCACTGCAAGTTGGCCATTCTGGTTGGTGGTTGGGGGTGTCGTCACTCATATCATGATTTTTACAAAAATTTCTTATTTTAAAGAATTACATATCCATTTCATGAGTGCCCCCCCGGATTTTTGGGGACAAAAAAGGGATCCACCTCTTTACCAAAATTTTCATTAAGTGGTGGAGGTACTCAAATCACCCTATTAGGACCTGGGAGAAATGCTAGGATATACAAATGAAAAAAATACCCAACCTTTGTCTGGACTCTTAAGCAACTTTACAAACCTGGAAAAAAGAAGTGAAATTTGGAACAAAAAGGTCAAAATTTGCAGAAAATACAAGGTGTTTCTCGCACCACAAGTCTCGCCTGCTTTCGCTGTAATAGCTTTAAGACCAAGAGCAGCACACCAGATTGCAAGTGTAC
>JAMKCH010081766.1:0-12831 GCA_023653785.1 Ophioderma brevispina
AAATAGCGAAAAATACACACCAGAGACAGCCGGAACATGTTGTAATATGCAATATACTTTTACACTTTTATGTGTTCGTATATTGAGTTTTCAAAAAATTCTCCAGTAATGATTCCTCACCAATCATCGATTGCGGCAGAGGGATTACGATCAAAGGGTCACTGTTGAATCCCTTCCTTTTGTGCGGGTGAATGGAAAAAAAGATTCAAATCGGATGGTGGAAGTCTATGTGCTTCCTTCTTATCTCTTTCTCCCATGCTCAATGTAACTGACTGTTTCAGCTCTTCCATGTGTACTCTTATTCATTCATTCCAAGGGTGTCATTAGGGTGCTTTCGAAATCCATGGCAGATGGTCCAAGGATGTGCATGCAACCATACCTTGCAACCAAACTTAGTTTGCATGGGATAAAACTTTCAAGCTAGCAATCACTGACTTACAGAACTGTTTTGTGGATGCTGTGTTGCCATGTTGACTAGGTTTGTGACTACATTGGGTATGATGCCAAGTGATGCCAGCAAAACTTCATGCTCCCCACTGTAAAATAGCAAGAAAATGAATACTTAGCCATAAATATGAACACCAACAGGTTGTGATTTCACACCAGTAAATAACAGGAGAACAGGTAAGTCCAGCCCCCACTGCAAATGGTGTTTTTTTTGGTGACCGTCGACTAAGTGTACCCAAAAAACTGAGAGAAAAAGGCGAGATCTGGGTTGCAAATCATGGTTGCTATCAATATTAGGTATAAAATCTGTAGGAATATCAAAAAATGGCAGCATTGATACTTTTATTTTGATCTGACAGACGTATTTAACCGTATTCTTACAGGGCACACCTGACTGAAAAAGTGCTCTGACCTCCAGGGTGCACAGTGCATGCTAGTCTTCACGGTCCAGTAGCTCGAAAAATTTGGGGATAAGTACTCTAATTTCATGACTGATCAGGTAGGAAATATGATGATCTTCAAGCAGAATATTAGCTTTAAGATCTGAGATGTTCCAATGAGGAGAAAATGATGTTTTCATCTCGCCCATTTTGTACAGGAAAGAATAGGACATGCATTTACTGGTGTGAAACCTTGTTGGCCAAGAGAGAATAGTTCTGGCAAAGTAAATGTGAATTGGAACAAATTGCGATAGGATTTATTTTACCACAAAACAATTATGTCTGTGAGGTTCCCAAAGCACCACACAATAATAACAGCAAAAATCTTTGCAGGGTTAAATAAGGGCAAAAAATTAACACAGGATAAATTGAAATCAAGTAACCTCATTTTAATGTATATTAGCTGTATTATTATAAAATGTATAGCTTATTTAGGCTCAGACCTTTATAGTTACATGTATATATAACTAATTTATATGACTTATATATCCTATTCAGCTTTAAAGTCATCCTGTGCAGAGATTTTGTTGGGTTTTTAGGATGCTGTTCTGGGTACTTCATAGCCACAACGTTGATTATATATAATTGAAAAAGAAACTAACACCACAAAACTTAAAAGTAAACAAGGATGGGGTATATATACCCCCCAATATGAAAGGGGTGGTCAATATGATCATCCCTTCAATGCCTATGCATGTGTTTTTGACCAAAAGAGCCTCATATTTTACCATTATAGTTTCAAAATGGTAAATTTCCACATGCTTTGTGTGCATTCTTTTCTAATTACAATTACATTTAACAATTTTCAGTTCTAAAGAGCAATGTTTTTAGCGTGCTTCGATCACACACACATGTGCTAGTAACGGATCTTGTCAGCAAACCCTGTTTCATTCATAAATTTTCATCAACCCATCCCCCAATGTAAAAAATACAGCAAGTAAAACTTGCATCATCCCCCTGGCAAGATGGCAGTCTGGAACATGACCTCAGATGACCTTTGACCTTGGTCCATGACCTTTGATATCATCCACACATGAAGGAACCCTATTGCACCTTAACCCCAGGTCTGGTTTAAATTGGACTTAAACTTTTCGAAGGAGACGCGAAAAACGAAAACCTAACCAAAACCTAACCAAACTGGAACACACATACATACACACGGACATTCGCACCCTCGCAATATCCCCCTCTGCTTTTCAAGCCAGGGGGATAAAAATAAATTTACACCACTGAAAAAATAGAGGTAATCTGGTGGACCACCTTTAATGCCTGCAAACATTTATTTAGTGCTCCAGGAGCACATATTGTTACAAAATCTCAAATATCCACCTTAACCTTGCGTGAGATAGGTAAGAACCCAGGCTACTTCAGAATCAATCCATGTTATTACTGGCTATGGTTAAGAAGATGTACTACAACTTGGGTGCTAAACCACCTCAATTAAAGCCTGTATGCAACAATTATACAATGCACAATAACAATGGGTTATTCTAGTCGAAATCACAACACCCCTTGGAAGATGTTAGGATAATGTCCTAAATGCAATAGCTTTCATGTGAATACATCTGTGGCTGCCATTTATTATATAACTCACACTTTTATCTTTTATATTGTATTTTTTTTTGCACAAATGTCCGTGAAAATGAGGCTATTATCTCATTTAACGCCCACACCATGGCAGGGGAACCCCAGAGAACTTTGACTGGGAAGAAAAATCATGCTCAATCACCCTTTTTTGCCTGCTCACTGTTATGTTTCATCTCCACCAGTAAAATCTGCCTAAAATTCACCTCCAACTGGGAAATCTGCCTCTAATCGGAATTTAATTTGCCCTTCCGAAAGTGACCCGCAGTTTACGACTGAACGACGCCCCTGGTCGGATATTTGCAGGAAGGTAGTCCTACACGGTTATTGGACCAAACCATGCGCCGCCACTTCGTGCCTGTATGACCTACAAGTCGATGATCTGTTAATTAAGGCCTAAAAAAAAAAAATTGTTTGATTGGCGTACATAGAACAAACCTAGGTAGGTAGGGTCTTATTTTTTTTTTTATGTTCACAATACCAGAACACAAAATACACATACCCAAAACAAATGGCACAATCTCACTTTTTCTGTACACAATCTTTTTATTTGTCATTTTGAATGTCCTGCAATCCTGTAGAGTACCGAGTTATTACTAAATGAAAAGATTTGTTTTGACATGGTTTTAAAAAAACTTTTTTTGCACACAAAAAATAAAAATATTTAGGGTTGGCGGGTATTTTTAAAAAAATAGGTGGGTCGGGTTACGCCAATCAAAAAATTTTTGTAGGCCTAACTGGACACGCTCAATTGCATGCGGAAGTCAAAAAGGAACAAAAATAATGATATGCCCAATATGAGTGAAATGGCGTCGTTCAAGGAGTTTCTTCGGTGAGATAGCAACAAATAATGACAAATGCAAACAATCCTGCATGTTCAGCCAAGTCCCCACATCGCAAGCAAGTAAAGTGCTACAAATGGCATTTCTAGCCCAAAAAATATGGAATAATCTGGCAAGAACATTTCCCTTACATCAAATTCATGTGTAGACAGTGTATTGTACTCTTGAAGATCAGAAATTAAAATCTTTGAAAAATCATCAAAATCAGTTTTTGGTAGTTTTTTTTAAAAAGCAAAATTATATACGTTTTCTTGAGGAGAGAAACTGAAATTGAAAGGAATAAAAGTGTGTATTCCCAAACCAGAATATATATCTACAGCGATAATGTAGGGCTATCGCTAAGATTAATATACATGTACACTTTGAAACAAAACGTATTGAACTGTTACTTGTGTTTCAGGATGATGTTAAAATGTAAATAATTTTTTTTGTTCATCTTGTGGTATTAAGGTGACAAAAAGAGATTTGAGACACGCAAATATTGGCGTCATAATAGTCAATTCATTATAGATTGGACCTTGTAATTTGGCTAAAAATGTTTTTTAAAAGAGATTAAACAGCTGGGAAAATGTAAGCAATTTATTGGCTGATGCCGTTCAATTCGTTAATTGAAACCCAGGTAGTACGCGCGCGTATTGATGTTATTTGTAGATTGAAGCGCTCGAGGTCATACTGACGTTTGCTACGTTCGGCGCGCGCCTGGCCAAAGGTGATTACGTTGCGTATGATCGTTACGTTCAAACGGGTTGTCGATTGTTGTCACTGGGGGGTGGCAGTCCTTTTGTTGTATAAAAAGCTGTTAAAACATCTCGAATTTGGTTCAAGATGACCTTAAATGATAAAGCTGTTTAAGAAGGAGATTAAAGTATATTGAGAACCGGTACTCTCTTAAAGACGAATTGAAACCCGGCGAAAACATTATTTTGTGAGTGGAAGAACTCGTGCAACTCAGTGACCTCGTTCTCCACTTAAAATAATGGTATGCATTGGGTTCAATTGTCGTTAAAGAGAAGTACCGGTTCCGGAAATCATTATCTTTTTCTCATAAAAAACCAATGGTGATTTCAATGTAAAACTAGGCTGAATTTCGTTTGCTCCTATACAAACTTGAAATTAGTAAAGGTTTTGGTACCAAAGAAAAACCTTTCTCAAGCTTAATCATTTTAGGTTGGTGGATAATTTTGATAGCAAGCTTTAAATCAGGGCAAAAAAATCAGCACTTTCGATGTTTTTAGGGGCACATGATATATGAAATCTTTTGTTGCACCTTTAAGGGTCATATTATGTTCCAAACATTTGTTAAGAAACACAGTCCAGAAGAGGAAAACAATGTTTTGAACAAAAATCGTGCTAAAAGGATATCAACCAAAATTGCTTAAAATTTATGAGTTAATGAGTCCTCAGCCGTACATTTAACACGATAACTCACTGAAAACCTAGTCAAAATCAGTTCTGGGTTAAAATCACCAATCAGCTATGATCACTGAGGATAAAGCAGTCTTGTTTTATACACTCTCAGAAAAAAAAAGTGCGAAAGAGGGGGTTCTAAACTGTCCCTATATTGGAACCTGTAAGGTTCTCAAAGAACCAATAATAGTCTTTAACTGCTGTATAGCAGCCATTATGGTTTTTTTGGGTTCTCGCTTTTTAGAACCATTTTGAGGGTCCATTCTGGAGGTTCCATATCAGTAGAGAGGCACAAAAAAAGGTTCTAAGCCGTAATTTTTTCTTAAAGGTGGCTTGTTTCAGATTTATGTGTATTGTTGTTCTCTACTTGATATAGAGCATTGCACTGCACAATGCACCCCATCAAGTACAGTGGGAAGGAAACAAACTTGCGGTTTGATGGTAGGAGCGCAATAATGCAGCTGCAAAGCTCTATCAATACTGTGCTAATATTGATGCGTTAAAACCACTAAACGGCGGTTTTTTGTTTATATATCTTGGGAATGAAATGGATTTGAGGCTCAATGTGCAGGACGCCAAGAGAAGAAAAATACGGCCTTTCATTGATATCAAATTTAAGTATACTTCTGGGTAAATAAGGGGGGGGGTCCCAAGACGATCGGAACACGCCCACCTTTCAAGACGATCGAATTATGGACTTTCAATTAAAAATGGTAGTTTTTTTTTCAAAGTGTATAATTTATGAAAAATGTTACACACAGAAAAAGATGGGAAAGCACATAAAATGAGATGATAAAACTAATCCAAAAAAAAAATCTGTTGTATGGGGCACCTTCCATTACAATAAAACAGGGCCAGACAAAAAGAATACACTACCAGTGACATATTCGTGAAATATTGATTTTCAGTAAGTGCCATGAATAGATTACACACACACACAACCTGGAATTTTTATATTACTTTCTGAAAAATCAAGAGTTTCATTTAATGATGTTATCAACAATCCCCAAATATTGATGCTTCTCTTTCCCTCCTTGTGGACTTGACACAAACCACGGCAATTCTATTGCATTTACTGGGACCTTTAAATATCAAAATGTGTATTATAATGACATTATTCATGTCCATTACTTCAGTTAAAAACACAAAAGCATAGTGTGAACGGGAAGAATGTAAATGTACACAAATATATTTTTTTTTTTAAAAACATTGAATTCTGTAAAATTTTCAATTAAGGAAAAAGATGTATCTTCCATTTTCAAAGTGCGATCTAATTGACATTTACTTATTTTCCATCATTACTTTTAACCATTTCTTTCAAAAAATTAAGCAAAAAAAGGGGAAACAAAGAAACTAATACCAAAATACATTTTACATAGCGATGGAAGATCTTTCATTCAAGATGATTGTTAAAACAATGCACAGAAAAAGAGGAAAAGTAATGTATTTTAAACTTCATACCTAACAAGATGTTTATTGAACCGATGATGTTTGTCATACATCACTTTGAGAGGAACGAAAAATTGGAAAGACAAGAACCAGTAAATGTCTAAGTATGAATTGAAATGCAGAGCATTGTAGCAATTCTTTAAATATTTAAATAAACTAATGTAAAGGATATTTTTGAGTTTTCTTGTGATAATCAGGAATTTCACTGTCATTTTTTTGCATTCTGTTGTCAATCAATGGTTTTGTACGAGGGTTAAAGAAATCAAGTATTTTGGACGAATGTACAGAAGAGCAAGAAGTCTCATTACTACATTTACAAATGGAGAGTTTCCTAAAACTCTACATTCCTAATGTAGAATGGATATTAATGTTCTTCCTAACATTCCTACAAAATAAATGTAGAAAAATGTAGGTAAAATAAACCCTGTGGTCACATAATAGGTGTGGCAAATTAGCTGAATAACACATCCGGGTCCAAAATGTAAAAAAACAAACTTTTTTTATTATGGCCAAATTTCCTGTATATATGCTGGAAATTTCCAGTAGTCTTGCATCCCAGTTTAAAAAGACAGTTAATTCTGGCCGTGAGTGTCGGGTAATGTGTTACAGGCATTTGTTTCTAGTCGTTAGTAGCTATGCAGCTATCACCACGAATAACCTGGCCATGTCGATGGAATTTAACCTTCAAATTCCTGAACATGACTATGTCCCTTGTGCATAAATCCAATATGGCATGCCATATAAAATCTTTGACAAATATACAGATAAACACACAGAATGGACACATACACAGATAGTCAGTACCATCAGTATCACAAGATCTCTAAATTAACATCTGCTGAGCTGATAAGAAATGTTGAGCATATCAGGGACATTGGTTAATTAAACACAAGGGAAGAAGTTACATCAAGTTTGTTTTAGGTATCCACAGCTACGGAAAATAAGTTGACAGGTTTTGTCGTTACGAGTGTCACGATAAGGTAACCCTTAACATCGACGTCGTGAATAGTACTGTTCACACGGCACTTACCAACTGACGATACGCTCGGAAGTAGCTCCAATACTTTAAGATTTCTTAAAGTCGTTGTTAAATCGTTGTTAGCTTAACAATAATGTTGTTCAGACGGTCATACTCACGAGCTTACCAATGACTGTGCTTACCAACGATCTTACCAACGACTTAACAACATCGTCCTGAACATGCCTACAGTCTAATTGGTGTTAGCCCCAGGTCCTCTTGCAAGGTTGGACAGAGCAATGCGGTGAGTACTACACTTGTTCATGGTGCTGCAATGAAAAAAAGACATAAATATTGGTTATTCAAAAATTATAAAAAATATTTTTATTCTAAAACTTTTGAAGTGGGGAGTGTAAGGGTTGCTTTTGACTTTTTTGTTTTGTTATAAAGGCCTAAATAACAGTGAAAAGATTTGAAAAGATATTCGGAACCAACTTTAGTACAAATTCATGCTTGAAGTGGGTGTTTTCATAAATGGACCCCAGGTGTACCTGACCAATATGAATTCAACAACCTGACAGAATAAAGCTGTATCGGTTGTTTTGATTCAGAAACCTGGTCAGTGTTACAGAGACAACACCTATAAATTTAAACAGAGGTAATGTCCAGATCATAGAACCACCTATTTCAAATTCAGTCAAATTGGGCTTGCGATTCTTTGGAATGCTGCTAATAGCATTGCCAATAGGACGCAAGGGGGAAAATAACCCTTAAAAAATGATACATCAGGAAATTATGAGGAAAAAATCATTGCAAACTCAGCCACTGTTTTGAACCCTATTACTCTCCAATGGGATCACTCTTCCCCTGACCGGCGCTAGACTTTTCCCCTACGCGGGCTTTTGCACCTCAGATTCACAAGACAGCCAATGCCACTGGACGTTGCCTCATTGAAAAGAGGTTAGCCGTTGTCAGTGGGCATTGCAGAACAATACTAATAGCGCCCCTCTGGAACGTCACCAACATCAACCTGTGGTAATTTTGTTTCTGCATTGGGAATAAACTCACTGACAGTGTGTGTACCAACGGTTTGGGTACTTTAATTTTCACAAATAAGCAAGCATTCTTAAAGTGGCCATTGAAAAATGAAAAGGAAGTCGGGCGATTGGAAAAGAATCCACAGTTTTGTCAACACAAACAAAAATTTTAATTTTCTTGACTGCTTCCTGATCTGCAGTGATCGAATAACAGCAAGTTTGAATTGAATGTGAAGCCTCAGTTATACAAGCAGGTATAGTTGACTTTGGTGCCCGGTTGTATTTGGTATGGACAATAGAATATGGACCTTGATCCTTCACCATTGGTGGGTACATCAGAGGGTGGCTGTCATGCTCCAATTGCTCTCAATTGAACTGACAGTTCACATTGCCAGCAATTGAAGCCACAGATCCCCGTTCAATGGAACACCAAACACTTTGAAAACAACTACCAATATGACTGACTTGCATATGAAGGATTATACCTGAAAAACTAGAACTTAGCAGTTCTCGGCTTTCTTGCTCGCTAATTCAAAGAATATAAGCCCCATGACCTTTGACACATGATCTTTGACCTGGCATATGACCTTTGACTCATAAACATATGAGGCATCCCTTGTTGCACTGACACAAGGTGGTTAACAATTGAACTCACCACTTTTCAATGGTGGTCAATTTTACAGTTTAGCCTATTTTAACTTGAGCTTAAAATGACCTTGACCTTGGCACATGATTTTGACTTGGCCCATGACCTTTGACCTCATAAATGCATTATGCGGGGGGATCCCATGGTGCACCAATGACAAAAGTTTGGTCTTAATTTGATTAAACTTTCAATTGAGTCATTGTGACTCTTTTAGCCTATTTTTCAACTTGAACCCACATGAACTTTGACCTTGGCTCATGGTCTTTGACCTCATCAACATAGAGGGTTCCAGTGGTGCAACCTATGAACAAGTTTGTTCCAATTGAAACTTCACCGTGAATTCAATGAGGGTCAATTTTTTAAAAAAAATAACAATTTTAAAAAAACTTAACATTTAGTGAAACACACATACATACATACGCAACAACGGATTGGGTCCTCCAGCTATAAGCTGGGCGGCCCACAAAGAATTCAACAACCTTGACAGAATAAAGCTGTATAGGCTGTTGAATTCAGAAACCTGGTCAGGTTACAGAAACACCTATTAAAATTTAAACAGAGGTAATGTCCAGATCATAGAACCACCTATTTCAAATCAGTCAAATTGGCTTGCAGATTCTTTGGACTGCTGCAGTAGCATTGCCAATAGGAGCAAGGGGGAAAATACCCCTTAAAAAATTGATACAATCAGGAAATTATGAGGAAAAATCATGCAAAATCAGCCATTTTTGAACCCTATTTACTCTCCAATTGGGATCACTTTTCCCCTGACCGGGCTAGACTTTTCCCCTAGCCGGGCTTTTGCCCCTCAGCTTCACAAGACAGCCAATGCCACTGGACTGTTGCCTCATTGAAAGAGGTTAGCCTTTGTCAGCTGGGCATTGCAGAACAATACTAATAGCGCCCTCTGGAACTTCACCAACATAATACACTGTGGTAATTTTGTTTCTGCATTGGGCATAAACTCACTGACAGTGTGTGTACCCCGGTGTGTACTTTACTTTTCTACAAAAGCAAGCATTTCAAAATTGGCCAATTGAACTGGAACAGGAAGTCAGGCCTATTTTTGAAAGAAATCCACAGTTTTTGTCAACACCAAACAAAAATTTTAATTTTCTTGACTAGCTTCCTGATCTGCAGTGATCGACTAACAGCAAGTTTGAATTGAATGGTGAAGCCTCAGTTATACAAGCAGCTATAGTGTATTTGGTCCCGGTATTTGGTATGGCAATAGAATATGACCTCTGTCCCTCAACCATTGGTTTGTACATCAGAGGATTGGATGTCATGCTCCAATTTCTTCTCAAGTGAACTACAGTTCACATGCAGCAATGAAGCAAGATCTCCCTGTTCCATGGAACACCAAAATACTTTGAAAACAACTACCAATATGACTGACTTGCATATGAATGATATACCTAAAACTAGAATTTCGCAGTTCTCGGCTTTCGCGCTCGCTATATTCAAAGAATATAAGTTGTGGGCCGCTCAATGACCTTTGACCTTGGCATATGACCTTTGACCTCATCAACATATGAGGGATCCCTTGTGCACCTATGACACAAGTTTGGTTCCAATTGAACTTCCACTTTTCAATTGAGGTCAATTTTACATTTTAGCCTATTTTCAACTTGACTTCACATGACCTTTGACCTTGGCACATGACCTTTGACCTCATAATCATATGAGGGATCCCATGGTGCACCAATGACACAAGTTTGGTATTAATTGAAGTTCAACTTTTCAATTGAGGTCAATTTTACATTTTAGCCTATTTTTCAACTTGACCTCACATGACCTTTGACCTTGGCTCATGGTCTTTGACCTCATCAACATATGAGGGTTCCCATGGTGCACCTATGACACAAGTTTGGTTCCAATTGAACTTCAACTTTTCAATTGAGGTCAATTTTTAAAAAAATTAACAATTTTTAAAAACTTAACATTTTAGTGACACACACACACACATACATACATACGCACAACGGATTGCTGGTCCTCCAGCTATAGCTGGCGGCCCACAATAAGCTGGCGGCCCACAAAAATTAGCGATTTCTCATACCCAGAGGTGTAAAAAATCACCTTTTATACAGCACTTAAAGTGACAGGAGGAGATTTTTTAGGATATGAATTTCTCTCAAATTTCACTGGATCAGTTGTAGACCACCTACCGAGAACATTGGAAGGTTTATTGGACAAACAGGTGCAAAAGAAAACCGCTAACCATGTTTTGAACTTGCCTGCTATCGTATCGTAATGTGTGTGTATAATGATCCTTGCGTATGTTGTATTTTGCTCCGAACGTTTCTGATGATCATTCTGAAAAAATTCTATAACCCTACCTGTGCCATAGTTCGAAGTATGCTATAAAGTGCTATCAAAATGCAATCCATGTCTTTTAAATAAGGTCCAGAAGAAACTTCACATAAGAAAATTGAAAATGCTGCTTTTTTGCACTGCTGTAAAGCTTTAAAAAAAATACACATTATAAAAAGGATTAAGCTGATAATTATTCTTTGGTACAGAAACTTTTCTAATTTAGTATCGGAGCAAATACAAAATTCAGCCTATGTTTTGTACTGAAATATAAAAATCACCTCTTTTTCTCACTTTTAATATTTTGTAGCTAAAATACAAGGTAGAAAATGTATTGAGTGTCTAATCCATAAGAAATCAGTACATATGACACAATATATGGATGCCTTGAAATCTCTTGTTGCACCTTTATGTAATGTAGCATGTCTCATGTGGAAAGGTGCCCAGAACTTTACTCCTCCTCAGTGGCCAGTGAGGGTCAGGGATGATGCCCCTCCCCACCCTACCCACTCAGTGAGTGAGTGAGCAAAACAAATCAGAAAAAAACTGTATTCTTGGGGGTCAACCACCAAATCAGCATCCCCTTTCCCTGAGGTTCTGTATGACATGGTTTCAGATTCAACCTAGGTTTTACTGCTAAAGTGTAAAAATGTGAAGGTGCTTGAACAATGAAACAAAACATGTTTTCTAGGTTAAAATTTTGTGTAGAATCCAAATCTGAAGTCAAAAATGCAAAATGTTGGATGCGTTCTGAGATATCGCATTTTGGGGTATTGCACAGTGCTGAGTCAAATGAACCTATTGTATTTTGCCGATAATGACACCTTGCTTTGAAAAAAAAATCTCAAATATTTTGCAGATTGACAAAAATAGAATACTATATTCTTGTGGGTATATATTTTGGGCATAATCGGTTAACTTTTCAACATGTTACCCTTTTTGTTTTTTTGTTTTTTCGCGGGTTCTTGAAACGCCCAATTTTAGGTAAACTTGGATTCCGCAAATTGAAAAAAAAATTCTCCAATTTTAGACAGGGTGAAAAAGTTAAACCCCTAACTATGTAGGGACTTGCTTTGGGCATAATCAATTAAATTTTCAAGCCTATAGCTCTTTTAGTTTTCTCATACTTCCAATTTTATTGAACAACAATATTTCCATGCACTGGAAAAGTCAAGGGGTAGGGGAAACATTTTTGTATTTTTTGGAATTATTCTGACAAATTCTTGTTTATACCTTTTAGCACATTAAATAACAGGAAGCCTATTTTGTGCCTGGTGTGGCCCTTAAAAACAAAAGTCTACATTTGCACTTTAGGCACCATGTCAAAGCCAAGCATTCCATGAAATAAGTTGAATGGTTTTCACAGCTTTCAATCATCGTGTAGTACAAGACAGGTTCAAGCTTGCATTCAGAAAATGCAGTCTGCCGTTCACCAGGCAAGTAATTCACCATGAACTTCCTTTTTTGCAGCAGTCACTGAAGCAAAAAAAGCCAGGTTATTTGTTGTTAAGATTCTTTTATGCTTGGGTAATTGGTAGACTGTTCAAAATAATTTGGTCCAACAGAGCTTTGTGTTACAATTATGGCAATGAAAACCCTAATTCATCTTTCAATAATACTAAAAATATGACAGATAGCTGGACACTGACACTTTGGTGTGTTGGCTGGTTGTGTAGTGTTAAAGGAAATATGTCAAGATTTTTGT
>JAMKCH010081767.1:0-21359 GCA_023653785.1 Ophioderma brevispina
TTGCTACCGCACTTGCAGTCTACAATTCGGGTCCCTTCAATTGAAATCCCTGGAAATTTCTCTACTATTTGTTTTTGTAAAAATAACTTAATTCATCGTATATCTTAATTATAGCAATTCAGAAATCCACAGCTTTCATATAACACCAATTTCACGTTTTAAGTCTAAATAGTCTACAAGATTATCGCCTATGTATTGTTATCCCCGAGTTTTACCTGGACTTTTAGTGCTGTGTCCCACCCTCTTAAAATCTTACCCGAGTCGTTATATATAGCGCCCCCTGTAAAGCAAGGCCCAGGGACCACCGTTCATCCACAAGTGTCATCTCCTTAGGCCTAAAAAAAGAGGTTTGTTTGCCCTTTTCCGACCGACCCAAAAAAATCGGAAATCACGGGTCGTTTTTTTTTAATTTTTAAATTTCGGAAGTTAAACTACCCCAAAATGAATTTTAAACCAATATCCTGTAATACAACCCCCCTAAAGCTTGGGGCAAACCAATTCCAAGCATTCTCCGGTAGTATGATGCACATTTTAATATGAACGGCAAACTAGAAAAAGCTTCCTAGTGTTATGACGTCCCGTGGACGTCAAAGGTCAGAAATACCTTTCAAACACAAATAAATGAGCCTTGTGCACAAATGATCTGAATTTTATAATATAAAACAGATTTAATGATTTGTAATTGGTTAATTTAGTTCAAGAATTTGGTATGTCCAAAAACATTACATAGTAAGATTACACACAATTTATATGATTTATACTTAACTAGCGCTAGTTGAGTGAACCGGGAGCGATCACTGACACTGAAGCGATCACACACTATAATAGCAAGACCACCGCAACCAAACCGTATGTGTTTCCGTGTTAAACCCTTTTTTCTCAAAAGTACTCATCTTGGGGTAACCCGTAGTTCCCTTCATATATACACATTTCTTTCTCATAACTCCTCAAATACACATTTTTTTTTTTTTTTTTTTTTTTTTTTTTTTTTTTTTTTTTTTTTTTTTTTTTTTTTTTTTTTTTTTTTTTTTTTTTTTTTTTTTTTTTTTTTTTTTTTTTTTTTTTTTTTTTTTTTTTTTATTTTATTTCCCGTAATTTCCAGCATATCCTGTAGCTTAGGCCTATGAAGTTTATGCTAAAATGTCAATATTTCATCCTGTAACTTTCCCCATATTTTAATATATCTTCTCAAACTACTCCCGTGTCCTAACCCGTAATTCCCATCATAAATACGACAATCGAAGCGAAATAACATGACATGTTATTGTTTCTTTCCCCATACCGTCTGCACTATTAATAAAGCGCCTATTATTTTGCGTGCTGAATATAGCGTCTCACGCGTAACCGCCGTCGATATAGCGTCTCATTGCGTACACCGCCCGTCATAACTCCAACGCCGCCGCTGGTTAGTAACGGTTTATAAACAATGGGTAAATTTTGCTTAGCAACCGACCCTATTTTGCTGATTTTAAGCCTTTCCTGAACGATTTCGTCCAAATATAGTTTAGACCCGTCCGGTGACCTCAAGCACCTTTTCCTTGTGATGTTGCTGCGCATTTATACCAAAACGGACGCAGTCTTTTATTAACATACAACATACATACCCACAACATTAGCCAAATTATAAGTAATTTTAAACAAGAATGTCCACTAATGCTCCACAACAGCGTTGCAGTTCAACGATGAGATGTCCTCAATCAGCGAAGACTTGGCCGATAAATGACAGCGCATAAGTTCACATAAAACTCCTCAGGAAATATTCCAGTGGTAATCTTCTCAGTCCTGAAGGTAATTTTGTCCAGCAGTTCAAGAATACTGGGTTGTCCCTCGACGGACAGTGAATTCTGCAATTACAGTCCAGGTATTCTACCAACCATCATCTGTCGCTAATGTCCTCATTTAGGACCACAAACTGGAATCTTTTTGATTCCAAAACTGGAATCTCTTCTGGCTTAAAAGACACAGGTCACACGATGGAATCACTTTAATCTCGGCGGCATACGATATTATAAAAATCCTGGCGATATGTCAGCTCAAATCTAACCATTATTGAGATTAAAACTAGCTTAAATATTGTACTGTATAGCTCCAGAGCTCTGGTTAAGCTCCTCTGATTACAACTGCTGCTGGCCCCGAGACTTTAAACTCAAATCTCCATTATAGATTGACTTCACAAGTTTTCAAGTCTTAAATAGATCATTACCACAGCATAATGCACAAACATAACCTTGCACTGCTGACCCGATTGGAACTCACATAAATTACATCACCTGAATTACTCACTTCACATAATATAACTTTGGGGAGCCCCAAGATTCATGCAATGTTTTGAATCTCAAAGCATAAACAAGTTGACTCAGTTTCTAAGTTTTCATCTTGCGGGGAATTCCCAATCACCTGTCTAGTTGTCACCAACAGGTGCATCTCTCACACACCTAGGGGAAATCCCCTTTCTCTTTTATTTGTTAAACAAATACTTTTCCGTGAGAAATCTTTTCCTCAAATAAATGTAAATCTAATTAATATTTTACATCAGAAAAATGGAAGGCCATATAACACTCACAGAGTAAATTTTCGAAAAAATGTGGTCGCTCATGATCAAAACATTAAATACTGTATCTACAAATGTTGGATAAAAGCCTTCGACTTTATTACTGGATATTCCTAAAGTTATCGAACCTAAATTATATAATTTAATAATTTACCAATAAGGGTACTATTAGTATTATTGACAACATTAATGACCTTAGCCACGCCTATTTTGTAACCATGACTTCCCGGGTCAAGACAAAATGAATTCAAATTAAACGGCGGCGGTATGTAGACTGAATTGAAACGCTACGTTTGAACAATTTAACGTACCGTTCAATTCGAATACATTTTAACATAAGTTTCTGTGCACATTTCAAGCATTTTTTTTATTCCAATTTTCCCTCTCATTTCGGTAACAAAATCCATGCAGTCCTGAGCCTTAGTGCACGGTCCCACTACTAGTTCTGGAGAATAGAGCTGAATTCGTCCATCCATCGTAGTGTGTGTTTTGTACATGCCACATGGCATGGCGACTCGACAAAAGGGTGGTTTTGGCAACTTCTGGTATAAAGCAAACAAGGAATTGTTTTCATGAAAGGATGGGATTAAAAATCAATTTGATGTGTTTGCCACATTGTTAGATATTAATTTTTATATCGTCCATGAAAATGTGTACAATACTGTCCAATTTGCGTGTGATTTTAAAGATGGGCACCTGACAGCTACACTGTGGCGTTTCACAGCAAATACGGTGCTTACTGTTGTATTTTATCCCAAGATCGCTTCTGTCATTGGGATGCGACATTATAGTTTATACAGAAACTTACTGGAAACAGGTATTGGTGGCTGCACTAACAAATCGCCCTTGGCAGAATGTTGGTCGCGGGAATCAATGTCTTCTTGAAATACATTAAAGGAAATATGTCTGATTCTGATATTTGAAAATTTGGTATGGAGGGAAAGCGTTAAGTACGTAGATTACATATAAATCAAAATAAGTGAAAATTGTCCACATTTGTTAAGATTTTTGCCCTTTTAATTCCCGCCCAATACTTTACTCGAAACGATTCCGACAAATAATCCACATCGCAGGCAAATGGGACGTCAAAGTGATGACCATCCATATTTACGTCTTTGTGACCATCAATCGCAGTGTTGCCACTTCATAATAATTACACAACACAAAACGAAATGAAACAAATAGGGTCATTCTGTAACTTTTTTTCCTAATTTTTATTATTACTTCCTTCATCCATCAAGATTACAGTGTCAGCAATAACCATTTCGCGTCAACACGAGGGTTTGGTCATCACTTGACGTCACGAGGAGAGCAAAATTGGGGCTTTTGATCAATGAAGCCGTGGCGAAAAAATCCGCCCGTTTCTTCGTATGTCAAAAAAGCAAAATTACAATGCCTCTATTGTTGGTTATTTTTTTACAAACAGCAAATTGTATTTATTTTTTTTTCGGGAATCGTGATGTATGTAATATATTTTATGAATGTAAGGTCAAACGACTTGACAAACATCTTGACATATTTCCTTAAACTTGTTAAGATAATATAAAAATTTGCTGCCTTTTTGCATTTCTCTCCCTGTGTCTTGTATTAAAAAAAAAAACATCCGACCGACCGGGCCCTCCCGATTTTCAAGGGCCCAAAGGGCAACAAACCTATTTTTTTAGGCCTTATTTTAAAAATCCTCCTTGGGTCAAACATGCCGCATAGACCATTTGCACGATCCACATAATGCCCCATAATGCCTCTCGTATTGTGCCCATTTCCATCCGGAACTTGTACCACCTCAGTGGGCTAAAAACATCCGTGGAGGCAAAGAATACCAGAAAACTTACCCTAACTGTGACGTTGGGCACTATATTTGAGTAATCATCCGGCAGGTGACAAGTAGGGCATAGTAGATCGAAAATATCACTTTTTGTCGTGATTTCAACACCATTTGCCGTCGGATTGTTTTTTTGTTCCTTTGATATTACTTCTACATTTTTGTAAGATTGGTACAAGTTCCCGAATGGAAATTGGCACCTATACGAGATGCAATTTCGGGGATCGTGTGCAAATGGTCTATTTAGTTTCCAACCTTTTGCGACATTATCTTAATTTAGGGGTGTTCTATAAAGCAAATATTTTTCCTGAAAAGTAAGGAAAAGTTTGTCTATACATTTTATCTATGATACTTATGTTTTTTCAGCAAGTTGCAAAACATAACAAAATTCTGCTTATTAATATGCACAATGAACTAATTATTATGCTGCTGTCCCACATACCTACCCCACATCAAATCCACGTAGGGTAGTGGGACCTGGCTATTAGCTTGTACTGATTTTTATTTCTGTGTATAGTTTTTGGAGAAAGAAATACAAATTATCAAAACATAATGTCATTATAAAAACTCATGATATGATACACATACGTATTTTCTGAAAATATGAATTTAAGACCAAAAATTATAATTTCTGTTCATGAAACGATATAGAAATGTTGAAGTTTTCGGCATGTTATTCGAGTACGTGAAAAATATGAGCGCAAAATATAATATCATTATTTTGTCATAGTTATGGTCATATAAAGGTCCTATTCTGAAACACCTTCAATTCTTAAAAGCGTGAATTCTATTCTTTTTCGTGATATCCTTACTCCATTGCATAAATTACCCAAATATGTGTCCCCTTACCCCAACAGTGGAATAAATGGAGTACCTGCCATGGGATATTTCTAATTAACCCGTTTGTCTAATTAAATGGTGAGATGGCCCCTATTTAAGTATCTGAGCTTTCATCTTGATAGAACGGGACTTCACCCAAAACTCCATCTGTAATTTTCGCGCCATTATTTCAACCCGTGTTGGATGCGAGACCTAAAACGTGATTTTGTAAAGCCCCATAGAGTGCTGTGTAAAATTAATATTGGACGAACAAAATAGGGCATATTTTTTTCGCTCATAACTTCCAACTAAACATCCTTTGCCTAAGTTTCACAGGCTAAATGAGAAAACTAGTCGCTTTGTTTTTCTGATAACGAATTTTTTGATTTTTGAACCCCTTTCCGGTAAAATTGGGGTCCCTGGGGACGGCTATTAGCGATCGGGGCCATGACCTTTAAGATGCGTGTGTACTTATCACAATTAGTTAAACCATTCCTCATGGCCCACAGTTGATATTAAAAGTAAATGTTATTCGAAAAACTTACCATGTCTTTGTTTCGAACCAAGTTAGGCTTAAGTGTCCCACTTAACCACCTACCCCCACTTTACGTACCATCACACATACGCTCATATATCCGTGAGTATGAAACTTACGAATACGGAGATCTTAATGTGACATTAACCAATCAGCATTCACCACTCGTGTTTACTAAATTAAATAGGGCCTAATGCCATATCATTACAACACCTTTTATTATTTAATGACGGTGACCGATCAGGGTCGGATTTTCGTATGATATTTATGGAAGAATATCACCAAACGTGCTGATACAAACCGGTGGGCGGGGGGGCCGCGGTCCTTAAAACTCAACACCCCCTCAGGCTCCCCGAATGAACTTAACGTTTATACAGTGTCTATGGGCAAGGACCCCCCCAATTCGATCGCCCCCTCAGAAAATGTTTCGGCACCCCTTCTGCCCGCCCATTTTTGAAAGGTCTGGTATAACGCCACTAAAACTTTAGTTTGAAACTGGTCCTGCAGTTAGACAGTCATGACATTGTACAATTTCCTCCTGCATGATGGGCCTAAAATGTCACTGGTACGAGGAAAAATAGTATCTTTTTCTGATACCAAAATATGGAAGTAAAGTGGGGGGGGGGGGCGAGGTTGTGCCGGTCAACCCCCTTTGACTTACTACATTATAAAACATTATTTACTCTACCTACCTTAATACCTAACCTTTATATACATATATAATTTGATATGATATAATATAGGCCTATGATATTACTGCATTAACGGTATTGGATTGCGTGTACGGTTTTGTTTTTTTGCCAAATTTTGATAGCTTTTATTAATATCATGATGTAGTGATTTGGGCCATGTGATAGTGAAGTTATCACAATGCTTTGAAAAATGAAAACCGGTGATATCATGATTTAAAACAAATATTTATTGCCTAAATTCGTGACTGTTCCATAGAAAAGTCAAAAATTGACACTCATCCCCAGCCAACATGCCCTCTGGGGCCCACATGGGTTGAACATGGGCAAGATGGGCTTAACCTAACCCCACCTCGGTTCCTAGCATATCTCCCGGGAGGAACTTAGGGAAGAGGGAGTAGGGGAACAAGAACATCGCAAATTCGGGTGGGACTCAAGTCCCATGACCCGGGAAAGCACGCTACGGCAGTGTCGCTTGCCCGTCCAGCGATTTCGTGCCCATATGAAGTCTTTGGTTTGATGCCGTCATCGCTACTTTCGGACTTAGTGCATTTCCCCTCCTCGCGCGGTGCGGTGAGCATTAGATTGAGATTTACTTGTTAGGGTTAATGTGGGCTGGGGCTTCAAGTGGCAACCCCGGGTGATCCATGTGGGCTACATCACGGCCTATAAAGTGGGTATATATTTTGCATTGGGTTACAAATGGCGGCAACCCAAATGGGTCCATTGTGGTTTATTCAGGTCTGTTGTGGGATCTATATCTAGGACATAGGGTTTTTAAGGTTTTTTTATATGGCCATGTCGTTTATTATGGTATGGGCTACAGTGGCTTCACACTCGCTCATCCATACCCCCCCCCCCCCCCCATGGGCGTGGCTCCGATGACCTGGTATTTTTCTCTTCTGAAAATGCAACATTTTTGACAAATGGTGTTTTTTGAAGTGATTTGTGTTTTAAATAACTTAAATTCACAGACAAGCTCTACCATAACTTACCATTTTGAATGACACCTTTTAGAGAAAGGAAGGTGTACAGACTTCAACATTTTGATGACACCATAGAACATACATCTCATATTAAAAAATAAACCTTTCATAACATTAAAGCTTAAAAACAATTTTCTTGTTTCATCCCACTTCATCCATTATTCCAATCTTTTGGGAGATGTTTAGCTTATGAACAACCAAAACATTGTTACGTTTGTGTGTTTTCCCCCAATTGTTGGCCCCTAATGTTCCACAGGCTACAGGGGTGCATAAATCAATTTTGAATTTTGAAAATTTGCCCATCTTGGCCCATGAACGCCCCTACGGGCCCCACATTGAACACGTATGGGTACAACCCTGAGTAAGCCCATAACAACCAACCCCAGAAAGGTGATAACCTGAGGGGATCGCACATTGTACCCAGGTAATGACCTCCTACACCCCTGGGCAAACCCACCTGGGGCCAATCAAGGCCCGGTGGACAAAGCTGAGTGGGTCCCCCATGGGGCCCATGACAACCCCTATTGCCCACGGGCCCTCATGAGGAGCCCACTGTTAACTTATTTTAACCCCAGGGCCCCCAACTGGGACTTTTTGCTGGGATGATATATTTTTTTACTATCACACTCTTAAGCAATTCATTATTTGTATGTTATCAGCGGAACGGTACGTGATGACCAAGGTTTGCTGCGTGCAATAGCGGAAAAGAGGTTACATATTGCAATTCGTGACCTTTTCGACATTTCCACAGTCCTTATGTCAGACCTAGGTCAACACCCTCAGCTCATTGAATACTATGAGGAGTATCTCCTTTGATTGCGTATGATGGACTAATTTTGGTTGGAATATAGCTAATATGATGCAGGTAGAACGGGAAAGCGAGCGCCTCAGATGCCTTTCATTCTGTCATATTGTCATAGAAAATGCACGCAAGAACTCCCTAAATTAACGTTTTGAAATCCAAATGGCCCCAAATCCAGCAGATCTTGTCCGGCCCCCTGGTTAATCGCATTTAATATTTCTTTCCTCCTCCCTAGCCGAATAGTAGACGCGTGGGTAAAAAAATGTTTTGTTCGGATCCAACACCCCTGACAACATATAAAACATCAGAATTTTTCGTCAAGATCTCGCTTTTTACGTGTTAACCACTGGCACGACCTAAAATTGGGATTTCTTGGCCGCCCTCCCCCTGAGAAATTCTGAATTTAAAAGGGCGCCATCTATTGGTGAAAATTTATTTGAGCATCCTAAAATATGTAGCGAGTTGTTTTAAGTATTCCAATTTTTAAAACACCATCAACAACATTATCATAAAGATTAGTTTATAAAACAAGTACATAAAAACATTTGCGAGACAACCAAATTATCCACCAACAGAATGGAGAAGTACTTGTTGAATATCGGACTACAAATTAAAATGACAATTATTACAATTAAAAAAAAAAAAATGGGCGATCCCTGTCCTGTACCCGTCGTTTTTAACAGCTTCGGTTCCGCAAGAGTTAAGGGTAAGAAAGGAAAAAGGGGATCAAATGAGGGCGTCATTTCGTAAATCCCCTGTCAGCATAAGATTTTTCAATATCTTCAATGCGTAATACCGTTAGTTATTAGAGCTTCGCTTCGTGCTCGCTTATTATATAGGAGTGGATATATAGGCCGAATTCGGTGTTCATAATCTTGTGGAACTGGTGCCCCCTTTATTTGACTGAAGCAGTGCGTCTAGATTCCATATAAGCAGAAACAGAAAAAAAAGACTACTTGGTCCTCCAAGGCACGTACCCTGTTCGGATCCTGAAGACAGAATATCTAGTACAGTCAAGATAGAATAAAGTTTGTTAGCGCAGTGATTTAGAAAAAAAGTAACCTCCTTTTAAGATCCCTTTAAATAATGACCATGAATCGAATGATCTCGAAAGACAATTGGCATTCGTCCTGAAAATGTGAATCTGCGAGAATACACACCAAATTAATTATTCTGTGTCCACTGTATTTTCCACTTTGTGTTGATTATATTCGTCAAATCCGTTTGGAAAAGGAAAACGAATTTCTTCCCGCGTGACGATGACTGCATAGAAAAGGCGATTTAGTCGTTAGTAATTTTAATGACATGGCCAACAGGTATTACACAAAGTGTGACTATTACAGGGGCCCACAATGGAACCTGAGCCATCAAAGTGCAAATGCTGAGGTTTGATAAGAATTATTTTTCCCACTCTGGTTCAGTGTTTAGTAATCAAGTAATCACGTCATTGTCTAGGTATACCATCACTGGTAAATTTGCCAATTTTTTGTAATCGCTCATCACATTTCAACAGTGTTTCTTATTTGCAAAAACGCTGTTCCAGTTTCTTACTTCGTTTATAAACCATTTTGGTGTTAGAGACAATTCATTTACACACCACAAATGCTAAAAATGTCATTTTTTATAAATTTTAAGTGCGAAAGGATGGCCCGGCGTACGTTATTTTTCGGATTGGGACATAGGATAATTTCCCGTGTTTAGCATCAGTGTCTGAATTGTCCGAGCATTGGCTCTAATCTGCACGTGCTTTCACTTATGAGTGCCATTGCCATGGACAAACCACTTCCCATCACTTCTAGACAAGGACACATGACGATGGCAGAACGATTGGGGGAAACCAGCTTTCTTTAATTTGATCTGTGCCAAGATGTGCTGTGGTCCGTACTCTCATAAAATTTCATGCTTGGGGACCGATAGTGGGAAATGGTGGGTGATTTCCATGTACTCAGTGGTAAAGAAGATCTGTGTAACATTTGATGGGATACTCTTCAAACTAACTTTGATAATGTGGTGACCCTGCTGGTTAATGTCATCCATGAGATCTCCAAGTGTCGTATGGCACCATTAGCGCCAGTCTTGTTAAGATAGCCAATCCACTGAAGCCATTTCTTGCCTTTGGAAGTGAGGGCCAATGCATCCAAGTAATCGCGCCCACTTGATGGATACACCCCAGGTTTTAAGGTCCTAAGACCACCTATCCAGGTTATATGGTATTTCTGCGTGAGAATGACCAGTATATGGATTGTTTGAATTACACTTTAATCCCGTACTCAGCCATGTCCGTAGTGAAGTATTGGTTTGCGGTTAGAATTTCCTGAAAAGAGGAAACCCATTTTATGATTGTTGGTTTAGTATTATTGTGTGGAATAATCACCTACTTTATACATTTTTGATTGATACACTGAATAAGTTACATTTTTTTTTAATTCAAAGCTCGATTCAAAGGTCACGCAGTCTTTCATACTATCAGCAGCAAATAAGTGTGCTACAAAAACTGACCATAATATCACAGGGCAAGTGATAAGAATCGTCGCGATTTAGTATTATATCTTTCTTCTTTAAGGCTTAAAGGTGCAACGAGTGAATTCACATATCAGATGTCCCGAAAAATATTTAAAAAAATATCTTATTTTTGCATTGATGTAAATCTTTTTCACATCAAAAATACCCCCACCTGAAAGGACTAAGCTGATAATATTTTTCCTGTAACAAAAATGTGAAATTTCTACATTTTGTATTAGAGGAGCAAATACCAAATGTAAGCCTATGTTTTATATTGAAATATGAGCAATAACAGCCCCTTTTGTTTTCCACTTTCCACAAGGCCTTTCTGTAGCCAAATATAAGTAAGATATATTGAGGTCTATCTATAATAAATAACTACAATGACACCAATATATGGATGACTAAAATCTCTCTCACCTTACTAAGAGTAGAAATCTCCAATACAAGCTTTTTTTGTGCTTTTGTAACAGTTAGGGCATTGTAAGGACAAGAGGTCCTGGTTTACGTAATTGAATGAAGGAATCATGGCGAGTAAGTACTAAGCACTTCAAACTCCTCCCAAGCATGCAGAATCCTTTCTTCATTTGTTTTTCCCCCCCTCCATACCTCCACCTTCTGTTGGTTATACACCAGGCTCTGCTTCTCAAGCGGAATCTTCATAAACCGTTCAACCCTTTGCTTCAAAACCATAAATTGGTCCATATACGGGTTGTAAGTCATATCACAAGAAAGACTCTCCATGAGCCTTGTCACTGTTATAGGTCCACTCTTTCCGGCAGCTTCATTATCATCTTCATCACCAACGCTGCATGTGATTTCAGGGAATAGAACTTGAAGTATGTGATAACATTTGCGTATATTGAAGATGATTCATCTACAGGTTAGTCAAAAAGATTTACACTCGATTCAGAAAAATAAATTACATATTTAACAGTTCAGAAAGTTGTTTTTAAAACAAACGAAAAAAATAGCTCATTTTATCTACTATCATTGGGTAAAAAAATCTAAAGTTAACGTTTCGCATATTGCAGATATGGTAAAATTGACGGAAGCCGCCGAAAACCATGTTGACCACGGTTGTACAATTCTTCACGTCCACAGCGGCAAAGCCATTGGTTACTTACTGTCATCTAAAGGCTTAAAACTTTTGTATTTGTCTAAAAAGTACCATTCCATATCCGTCCACTGTATTGAAATATTTTTTAACAATAGTTAATTAAAATAGTGGGTAACAGGGGCAGGAGGGGGGAAAGTGACGCATTTGTCCCCTCCCCCATGGGCTAACCAGGGAAAAAAGCTTAAGCAGGAAAGTGGAACAGGACAAGCAAAAATGGGGGAGAGAAAAAGAGGGAAGGGAAAGAAAGATTGAGAAATTCAAAGGGAAAAACATCATGGACCGTTGATGTTTGTAAGTTCAAATATTGAATCCCCAAAGTACCCCGCCCCCCATCAGGTTATAAAGGAGTCGGCGGAAAGTGTTGTCAACCGGCTGCATTGGCACAGGATTGCCTACATATTTGCATTCATTTTCCGCGAAAAGATGTGTGAAAAATTTCGAACATTCTTTTTAATTAATGCTTCAAAATTTGGGTGTCAGATTCCATGATTTGTTATTGATTTCAGAATAAATGACATAGTTTTTGACATTTCTTGGTGCAGTTCCCACAAGGTATCAAAGCAGCAAAGATGTCTTGATGTACTTGGTAGACTCATCCAAAGTCCATTTGGGGGTCCAATTCCTACAACATGATTCCGTGACAAGGGAAAAATGGGTACCTACACTGTAAAACAAAATCCGTAAATTTTTACAGTAAATACTGGCAGCAATTCTGCAACAATTGACCGTAAAATTTACAGTATACTGTAAAAATAATTCAATCAAAACTCTATAAACATAATTCCTTTTGTGAGTTAGTACAGAGATTGTGAATGTGGTGGAGAATAAAAAAAGCCTGTGACCAACGCCCTACCTTATAGGCCTATGCAATGTTTTACAGTGCATTCTGCAAAATTTACAGTTTGTTGTACAATGTATTAACATTCCAACTGTAAAAATACAGTAAATTTGAGTGAAAACCTGTAAAAGCTATATTTTTACGGATTTTGTTGGCCAGAATGCTGCCAGTATTTTCCTGTAAAATTTACAGTCTTTTTCCTGTATATTTTAGTATAATGTTAATGGTATAATTTGAAAAATTCATAGTAGTGCATATTAATGTTCGTTACTCATTAAATTTCGAAAAAAGTCTTCACTTTAAGATTTTGTCATTATAGAGGCCGGTAAAATTGGGACATTTAAGTTACAGTATTTTCCTGTATTTCCAAATTAACACCAAATACTGTAATTTGGGAAGTTGTTACAGTATTTTTTCCGTAAATTGGCACTGGAATTTTTTTACAGTGTTCTTAAGTTAGCATAACTTCGCAATGCAAAGTTCAAAGTCAAAATTCAAAATTCTCTAGTAGGTGAAATAATCTAGTTTTTAATATTGATGTTGGTATCTTTGGAAATTTTTCACTGTCTGTAGCAAAATTCAAACAAAACGAGTGAAATTTTTGCTCTCCCCTGTACTGTTTGGGTAACAAATGAACATTGCTGATCTCTTCCCAAATGATGTCACTATACACAGGAGAAAACAAATAGTTTTTGAGACATGATATAGCAATATATAACCAAATATAAAAACATACAGTTTCAATGTTTTTAAAATAATATTTAATAACTTTATTGAAGCTTTTAGGAAATTTAATTAAAAACGCATGTACACAAATTCCCCCCAAATCCTCCACACACTCAAAATGCTTTGTGTTGTGTGTGTGTATCAATTGCAGTGACTTGTGTATAGATGATGTGACCTTTACGTCACTTGTTGACATTCTGAACGCCCTCTGTTGTTTTCTGGCAGCAAAATTTATAAACAGTAGTTTCTGTGACAGACCACAGCAAATCCGGTTATAAATTACTTGCAGAATCTTTCTTCCTGAATCTAAAATGGGTCCCAACATGCATCTGTTGCCTTAGCTATTAGTATTGCTTTGATAAGAAAGATAGATTATTGAATTCGAACAAAAGTTACAGCAAAAAAACGAATTTCCCCCCATGCAAAGTATAGTGCTTTTGCCTGCCAGTTTCCTCTCTTACACACCAACAGGGGGCTGCCATAAACATAAACAAATGTCACACCATCACTATAAACCGCCTGTTAAGGGACCCTGCAATTCGTGTTTTCGTCGTCGCCAAAATTTTGCCTTAGTTAGGCCTCCACAGGAAAAAAAAATTGTCTCTGACCCTGCCTATAACGCTCTGAAGCTCTTTACTGGCCGCCTGGATGGCCGCCTGGTGGTTAAAGGGTCTCACTGCTGAATCATCAAGCTGTGTTGTTGTAAGTGATAAGCTTTCAGACATTCATAACCTTCCTGCGGTACCCCACAGGCAATCTGTCAAGGGAGCCTCTTTATTTCATCCTATATACTGGTCCTCGAGCTCTGTACTGGTCCTTTGAACACGTTCTTGGTGCACATAGCAGAATTATGCACATGATTTTATGCAGATGGACACACAACTATATTTAATATTCCAGTCATCCAAGACTCTGAAACTATCATAAAAATGGGAAACGTGTATCGCTGATGTAAGATTCTTGGGCCATCAACCAATGGGTTTAATGCTGAGATTCGAAGACGTAGATTGTGCATTTTTCATTTCATTCCTTCATCGCACTCATTCCATCGACCAGCTATTTCTTGTTTATGTATGCAGAAATCAACACTCTGCGACTCTGGTGTTACAACACTGGATAGGAAACACTTCAAATAAATATCACTTAGGAACATCGCACGCTCGACAGCCTTGACCGCAACTGCGTCTTTTGGAATCTAATATTTAGAAGTTCATTGAACATGTTGAACAACAGTACAGAATAAACAAGGTCAATAAATGAAAGATTTATTCTTTTTTCTTTCAAGGTCATGATGTTCGCGTTGGAGATCGAAAAGAACGTCCATAATCAAAAAATTAACAGTACGAACTCTTTTTTTCACTCAAAAAATCAAGAGCCAATATGGTCCCCCCTACATTTGTCCTCTCAGGCGCACCTTGAAAGATTCTCAAAGAACTACAAAAAGGTTTCCCCAAACGTGATTACTAGGACGTGATTTAGGAAGTACCCTCCTAAGTTTATGCCGGTTATTTAACGGTATAACCGAAATGGTTGAAGATTAACTCTATCTTAAAGAAACTAATTAAAGGTGATCCTCATTGCTCGGTACGGCATATATTAAGCCATATAACCAATGGGAAAGCTATTTTACGCGATTTTATATGTAACGGTGTCATATTATGCGACTCGCGATTTGGTTACAGAGCAAATTAAAATCGTCTTTCAAGCAAACACCACTTCACAGCGAAAGTCATATTGATTGACTTGGGGCGCTGTGAGGTGTGACGTCACCGATTTTGTAATCGTCTATCAGTTTCTAGCAGTAAAACAAATCCGCATCAGTCTTGTATCGCGCTCACTTCTGCACTTTCGAAGACTTACCATTGGTTTCTATCTCTCAAAATTTTGCGCAACTAAATCATAATTATGAGCAATACAGATACAGATAATATCTGTTGACGTACTCTGATTGATTTGACGGCCTCTATCCCACAAGAGAAGGCGGTTTCAGTCGCATTTATACTCACTGAATATGTGCTTCACATATTGCTGCAATCGTTTATTAGTAGAGTCCTTTTCATGAGAATCCGTGACCATTTTAGGATACCTTTTTTTTCTTGATGGATTTGGCAAGATGGACCAATTTTTAACAAAAATAGCTCCTTATACACCTTCCCAGAACTGACGGCTCACTTTTTTAACAGAGCGTTTTTCAAAATGGCCGCCGCTGCCATTTTGATACACAAAAAGATATATCTCTGGACCAGGTGAGCTACAATGATGAATGGAGTGTCATTTCTCACGAATCTAACCACAACAGATACTTGGAGTTTGATGTTTTATACATATAGTGCCATCTTGACCTCTAAATCTAAGATGCTTGCCGATACACCCTTGGGTAAATGTAATTATTAAAATATAAATAGCTTTGCTCAGATTAAATGTAGAGTGGACAAATCAGTTGTTTTCCACTATTTTTGACATAAAAGTAAATAGTAATGTAATTGTATCATTTTGATACTGTCTGCTCTCAAAATTCAAGATGGCGACCAGATTCCATCCTTGAAAAATGAGATACTGCCATATTATCTCTGGCAACACAGGACCTAAAGGAACAAACATTGTGTATTTCATTACTATGGTTTTGTCAGGAAAATTTCAGCTAGAATAGTGTATACAACATTGCTGACCACGTTGAACCTTTAAATCCAGATGGTGGCTAGTAGCCATTTTGAAACTATAAAATTGTAAACTATTTGACACCAATGCCCTAATTGACAGATAATATATGATTTTTTTTCTTTTCTATTTGGGCAATGTCAATCCTATTTTAACTGAAGCACCCATCACAAAATACTGTGAAATGTCCATGGGTCATGTATGTACGAGATGATCCTAGATTAAAATGGGGACTACTAACAAAATTTAATGTATAACACATTTGTGAAATGTAAACCCCCTTAGGTTTTTGAGTAATTTCCGGGGGCACTACCCATTTTTTCAGGTAGGATGTGCCTCTGCGGTCCTGATTTTCGAACATTAGGGGCTTGGAAAATGAGTTGGTCTGCCAAAGTAGGGTTTTTTTGAAATTGAGATTTTGAATATTTGTAGGTGTAGCTTCTGAGGCCAAACTTTCCAATAGGGTACCTTTAGAACTGAGGTTTAGGAGCTTCTGAGGACCCAAATGGGGTCTTCAGAGGGACACAGGCACATTCCACGAAATAACCAAAGTCCTTAAAAGAGCTCAATGGTAGATTTGGACTTGATTGAGCACACAAGCATTTTACCCCAATTTAAATTAAAATATCCACCTAAAGGGAGTAATCAAGTCAATGTCCGGTGGTCATTCCCAAGCTTTTTGTTTCATTTTCAGTCACAGGTTTTTTTTGTTTTAAGGTACTGATAACATAATAAGGTGGCCAGGTGGACCAGTATAATGGTTTACAGGGAAATTACCCACTTTGATATGTATTTTTCTTACATTTCAGTTGTACAACCTGCTACACACTGGCTGCCCGAATTAAGGGAATTTTTAAAAATAGGTTTTCATTCCCACTCATTTTCCTCACTCGGACGCCCTCACTGCTTAATTTTCCTAATCGGACTTTTTTAAAAATGAGGTTTTCATTCCTCATTCCGCGCCTTCATTTTCCTTCCCCCTGGGACGCCCCACTGCTTTAATTGTTCAATTTTTCATTAATGAGGAAATGATGTGAGGTTTTCAAATCATCGTCTGAATTTTTTCTATTTTTTCATTAGTGAGGAAATGCGTATGGATTTTTCCTCCCTGGGACGGCCCTCACTGTTTAATTTCCTTAAATCGGAATTTCCAAAAATGAGGTTTTCTTCCGCACTTCATTTTCGCGCACGTGGAACGCCCGATCACTGCTTAATTTCCTCAAATCGAATTTTAAAAATAGTTTTCATTCCTCACGTCATTTCCTCACTGGGACGCCCTCAATTTGTAATTTTCCTAAATCGGAATTTCAAAAATGGGTTTTCAATCCCTCACTCATTTTCCTCACCTGGGACGCCCTCACTTCTATTTTTCAATTTTTCATTAAGTAGGACATGAGGTGAGGTTTTCCAAATCACGTCTGAAATTTTTTCCAATTTTTCATCAAGTGAGAAATAGGTGAGGTTTTTAAAATCATCGTCGGCAATTTTTCATCAATGAGGAATGAGGTGAGGATTTAAAAATCAATCGTCTGAAATTTTTCAAGTTTCATCAAGTGAGAACTGAGTTGAGGTTTGAAATCACGTCTGAAATTTTTCAATTTTTTTCACATCAAGATCAAGAAGATGAGTGAGGTTTTCAAATCACGGTCTGAAATTTTTCAATTTTTCATCAAGGGAGGAAATGAAGTGAGGTTTTCAAAACTCATCGTCTGAAATTTTTCAATTTTTTCATCAAGTGAGGAAATTAGGTGAGGATTTCAAATCCTGTCTGAAAGTTTTCAATTTTTCATCCAGTGAGAAATTGAGGTGAGGATTTTTCCTCACTTGGGACGCCCTCACTGTTTAGTTTCCTAAATCGAATTTCAAAATGAGGTTTTTCATTCCTCACTATTTTCCTCACTGGACGGCCCTCCATGCTTAATTTTTTCAATTTTTTCATTAAGTGGAGAAATGAGGTGAGGATTTCGAAATCATCGGTCTGAATTTTTTCAATTTTCATAAGTGAGGAAATGAGGTGAGGATTTCCTCACTGGGAGCCCTCACTGTTTAGTTTCCTAAATCGTAAATTTCAAAAATGAGGTCTTTCATTCCTCACTCATTTTCCGCACTGGGACGCCCTCACTGCCCTAATTTTTCAATTTTTTCATTAGTGAGGAATGAGGTAAGGTTTCGAATCATCGGCTGAAATTTTTCCATTTTTCATCAAGTGAGGAAATGAGGTAGGATTTTTTGCCTCACTGGGGACGCCCTCACTGTTTAGTTTTCCTAAAATCGGAATTTCAAAATGAGGTTTCATTCCTCACTCACTTTCCTCACTGGGACGCCCCCACTGCCCTAATTTTTTTCAATTTTTCATTAGTGAGGAACTGAGGTGAGGATTTTTCGAAATCCCAAAAAAAACAATCCCCCCCGTCTAATTTTTTCAATTTTTCATCATTGAGGAAATGAGGTGAATTTTCAAAATCATCGTCGGAAAATTTTTCAATTTTCATCAAGTAGGAAATGATGTAGGTTTTGAAATTCTCGTCTGAAATTTTTCAATTTTTCTTCAGTGAGGAAATGAGGTGAGGATTTCAAAATCATCGACTGAAATTTTTTCAATTTTTCATCAAGTAGGAATGAGATGAGATTTTTCAAATCATCATCTGAAAATTTTTCAATTTTCATCAAATGAGGAAGATGAGGTGAGGATTTCCAAATCATCGTCTGAAATTCTTAAATTTTTCCATTAAGTGGAGAAATGATCGGGTGAGGTTTTCAAAACATCTTCTGCAAAATGTTCATTTTATTAATTGTATTATTTTGTTATTAAGATGGCGTGAGGTTTTAAAAAGTAATTGTGCAGACATTTTGAAACTTTCATTTCTGATTTTGTTATCATTTTGTGATCAAAGCTCCTTATACCGTTTCAAAAGTGATTGTCAGAAATATTAAAATCCTCATTTTTATGGGTTAATTCTTCTGCGATTATTCAGAAACCTTGTGACGTTAGAAATAGGTCAAATGTTGATGCCTGATAACATCATCTTACGTATTTTTCATGATGAATACTTTAGGATGTCATTATTTTGTTAACATGAATAAGTCTAAAGGTATCCAGTATTCCCGTGAAATCCATGAACCTGTCGACAGATTTTTACCCCAAAAGTGATGAATGAGATGCTATCCAAAAATGAAATCGCCAATTTTTTTTTCCCCTAAATCTTGCACTATCTACAACCTAATCCAAAGGCAATACAATCACCAGGAGTCATTTTATTTAACAAATTACTAATTCGCAACAAGACAGTCATTGTCAGGTGAGGGTAATACTGTTAAAAGACCCCACACAGGCAAACAAAACACCGGGGGGGGGGGGGGTGGGGGGCCATTTTTACAAAAAGAGGGGCGCCCTTAATCAAGATGTGGCAGGTCCCCCTTTAAAGATGGCAACAAGCATCCTATTTTCTGTGATATGTAGACAGAAAATAGATTAAATAATTGCCCCACCTTTTATTTTTGCTACAGAAATGACTCAAATAAACAAAAGGGCGATTTGTCCCTTGCTTATATTTGCTCATAAACAAAGTCTGATCCGTATTTGCTCCTATTAGGAATTAGAAATTTCACAATGTTTGAACCAAGACGTTCTCAGCTTAATCCTCTCAGATGGGATATTTTGATAAAAAGTTTTACACCATGCAAATAGGTGCCATCTCCGTGACCAATCGCTGATGAGTGAATCTGAGCTTGTAAAACTAGTTGCTTGGACAAGGTTATCGTCGTCTTTCACTACTCTCTCCTTTGTAACTCCTTATCTCAACAACATCCTTACTTTTTGCATCACAATATATGCGTGGAATGACAAACTTCTCCACATCGCTGAGAACCTCTGTCTCAAAGGGAGTTCCCCTAACCTACCACACGACGCTAGCAAATTAA
The DNA here is from genome assembly GCA_023653785.1 of Ophioderma brevispina. Lineage (NCBI taxonomy): Eukaryota > Metazoa > Echinodermata > Ophiuroidea > Amphilepidida > Ophiodermatidae > Ophioderma > Ophioderma brevispina. The sequence goes on from JAMKCH010081767.1 coordinate 19,970, forward strand.
TGTGTTTTTTTTAGATTTGTCTAGGCAAATCTGCATGGTGTTTCTTGTCTTGAATCACAAATCCCAGAATTAACGAGATCACACCTACCCATTAAGAACAGTAATGATGAATGCGCCATATCTCATCACACAACACCTACACTGATCAAGTTGTTGTGTTTGTGTTTCACACACTGGATCCCTGAGATCAAAAAAAAAAAGAAAAAAATAAATGAGCAACATATCTGCTGCTTGTTACATAGTTGTTTTGTATTCTCAGTGTCCGAATGACAGACTGTCGTCAATCAATGTGATCGAATTGCAATGAAGAGAAAGGCTGGAAATGACCAACTAATTTCGATTTGAAACTTCGGGTCCCCTTCTAAGTGTCAAATTATAATCTAAATCTAATCCCACCAGCTCTTTTAAGAAATGTTGTTTGAAAACGAACGTGCCTGTGCCCCTTAAAAGACCACCTTTTTTTCATCTCTCCCACGGTTCCTAACCCCCAGATTAACTAATTCAATTCTAAAGGTCCCGTAGTTAGAATATTTTGCTCATAAGCAACTGTAGCCAAATTCCAGCTCCTACGGACCGCCTGTAGAGTTCTTGTCAAAAGTTCATTCCTAAACACTATAACCTGGGTATGTTGGCAGACCAAATCATTTTCTAAGAATTCCCCCCCAATTTCATAAATCAGGCCGCATACCCCGCCCTTAAAACAGTTATGTCCACCAGTAATTAGACTCAAACAATAGAGCAGGAGCATGGACCAGGTCAAACATCGTTCACCCTCAACAGACCCAGTTTGAGACAACCTTTTTTGTATATAGTACGGACCTCTCTAATCATATTTTTATTACTCTCCAATTGTGGTGTCCCTTTTTTCAGTATGGGCCAATTTAAAATCGCTCCAATCATGTTATAATGTAATGCCATGTTGTCCATCTAGTCATACGGATTCCAAAAATGTGATGGTTTGTACCATTGTGGACCAGTGGTTTGTATTTATAGGGTAAAATGGCTAAATGGTACAAAAGGTCAATTTCCATTTGTCAGGTCACAATCTCAAGTGTTGGCTCAATTTGGTAAAATTGAAATAAGTGGTTCATCTAGCTTAATGTGTCAAATAAGGACTATTTTGTATTATTGGCAAATGCATAGTTGTCAAGATATGCGACAAATAGGTTATAGGCAACATAATCCAATTGGTGTGACCTTATTTGGACCCTTCGGTAATTACACGTTTAACATAATCAAAACTATAACATTTGGGATCCTCTTTTCCTTCCTTTCCTCAAGCAAATAATATGCAAATATTAAAATATAATCAGATAAACTTTTTAACGTTGACCCTGTAAATGAATTGACTTTTTTTAGTCATTTTCATCCTATAAACTCCATGTCGTGG
>JAMKCH010081770.1:0-10684 GCA_023653785.1 Ophioderma brevispina
GATGCAATGACATCATCTAACCATGACACCATAGGGGCCAAGAAATTGCTGAACAACTCCCTTGTGGCTTGCCACCCTGATCATGGGAATGGTGCGCCGCAGGCCCCGGGTTCGAAATCGGCCACAGACGTCCGATCTTCTTAGCTTCTATCCCTTTACTCCTTCCATTCCTCTCTGGAGAAACCAAAGGACGTTGGGTCAAGGTCTTTTTGAGACCAGACCAATGGTACGATTTGGCAATATGAATTGCATCAATTTGAGACATAGGAGGTTGCTCAACCCAAGCACAATTAGCATATTCTATCTCGAATCTAACTGTGATATTTTTATATTACCGGGATAATAGCCCTTGTGTGGCCTATACTTTACTCAACTGGAAAGACTGTCTTGCAGAGAGTGCAGGTTTCAAATGGAATGTGAGATAGCACCCCACTCTATATTAGTTATAAAGAGCGTAGTTTGACATTTTCATGTAACTAATATAGAGAATAAAGATAGGATTTGTTGTTTTGCCTATCTAATATCGTGTCATATTGGATGGCAGTCCAATATTTTGAGTAGTGGATGCCGGCACAGCCGGTATCCACTACGATTAAAAATATTGACTGCCCATCCAATTATGACACGATATTAGATAGGCAAAACAACAAATCCTATCTTCTATTCTCATTTCTTATTTAGTTTGGTTGTTTTTAATCACGAAAATATTATTTATTTCAAAATAATAGTAGTTAAAAGGGCAAAAAATATTCTCAGCTATTCAAAAAATGAACCAACCGTACTAGCTGCGTGCACTGCGTAACCTTATCCACGCGTGCGTAAACACTTTCGCGACGACGCACTCTCTAATATAGTCGCATTATAAGATAGGCAAACAACCAATGGATATTGCGTGTTTGTTTACTCCCCAAACACCGCCCACTGAATAAGAATGGTATACACGAATTTTTGCTGTCAATTGGAATCTTTTTTTTTTTTTTTTTTTTTTTTTTTTTTTTTTTTTTTTCTTTTTTTTTTTTTTTTTTTTTTTATTTTTTTTTTTTTTTTTTTTTTTTTTTTTTTTTTTTTTAGGGAATTCAGATAAGATGTCACAAATGATGATTCATTGTGGGTGTTTTTGAGTCAATAGGCATACTGATGACAAGTAGGAACTCGGGAACTCAACAAGTTCCTGAAAAATGTTCCCCTGAAAAATATAGTTGTCGTGAACCAGTGGAAAATAGGCAAATCGGGCTCACAAGATTGTTTCCGGTGAAAGGGGCATTGTGGGATGAAGTGGATTTAGATGTGTCTACTGACGACAGGATAAAATCGCAGAAAGCATACACAAGAGATGTAGTGAGAATCACAACTACTTTGCCTTGTGTGAACAACTGCAATGAGATCTGTCAATAATACAACATTTAGATGTGGGAGTTTATATTGGGGTAGAAAGAATGACCGTTTAAAAGTTTTCAATTAATGGCAAAATCTTCCATTTGACAAACTAAATTTAAGAAAAATTCCATATTGGAAAATAGACATTACTCTTATGTTTTAAAATGGAATGCATTCTAATTATTGGTTTTATATTAAAGACACCATTTCCAGTTCTGTTTCATAGTGAAGTAAGCACATAAGTTTGAAACATGGTAAAAATGGCAAAGTAGGAGAAACTAATTAAAGAGACATGAGGAGATTTCCAGAAAGAAGCGCCACCAAATTTTTTGAGAACCAGGTTGTTTGGCAATTTGGAATGCTTTCCAATGTATAGATCACCGGAGTGATAAGCCGTGAAAAATAAGAAGTTGAAAAATGTCAAAATTACCGGGGGCTGAAGGGCTGTAACTGGTCTAAAATTGCTCAAAATGGGCTGATTTTGCAATCAAGAATTTGCAGAATTACCGGGGGGCCGCGCGCCCCTCCGCACCCTCCCTGGATCCGCGCAGATACGTTAGTCAGACAAGTTCAAAACAAGGTTTGCTGTTTTCTTTTGTACTTGTTTGTCCATAAACTTGGAACACGTTCTTGGTAGTGGTCTACAATCGATACTGTGCAAATTTGAGAGAAATGCGTATCCTAAAAAAATCTCCTCCTGTCACTTAAAGGTTAATACTTTTTATACATGTACATGGAACAGGGAGGGGTTAGGTTTTTGTTTTTCACATCTCCTTCAAAAGTTTAAGTCCGATTTACACCATATTTGTTTTCAGAATCTCACATCCTATACATTGTACACAGCTAAGGTACAAAAAACCATTGTACCTGAGACGGTGACATGAGTTTTGAAGACCATGACATGAGTTTTAAAAGACCGGACATGAGTTTTATGGGAGGCTTCTGATTGCTGAAAGTAGTCTAGGGATGTTCCCTTTCTTTGGGGGTGTCATTATTTTGGGTTTTGCTGTCTGATGTTTGAAATCTTTGTGGGTGGTTCTTGGTGTATTCTGGTTCCATTTCTTTGGTGTGTTCCTGGCCTACTGCTCCATTTCTTTGTTTTCTAGGTGTCAAACTGTTCAATTTATTTGAACTTCCTGGTGTTCACTTTTAAAATATTGATAGTTACCATGTGGTGTTTATACTTTTCACTAATGTTTATGGATCTAGTTATTCTAAACTTGACAGGGTTCAAGTAAGATTCTGAAAACATAATAATGATAATATTGGATGAATTTTTATCGCAGGATACAAGAATTTTATCGTCTTGCTTTGAGTTTTGAAAATATTGCGCTCGTCGCTCTCGACTCGCACAATATTTCAAAACTCATAACTTGACCGATAAATTCTTGTATATTCCTACTCAAATCATCCAATCATATCAGACTTGGGGTGAAGGTGGCAATAGGGGTTCCTTCATCTTGGATGAATGTCAAAGGTCAGACTCAAGGTCAAAGGTCATCTGAGGTCATGTACCATTTCCCTTTGTAGGTGTTCGTTTTTTGCATCTCCTTCGAAAAGTTTAAGTCCTATTTAAACCATACTTGGGGTAAATGTGCAATAGGGTCCTTCATGTGAGGATGTCAAAGGTCATGGACAGGTCCAAGGTCAACTGAGGCATGTAAATAGTTGGTGTGATGTTCATGTTCTTAAGGTTGAGAAATGTATAAGCATGAGGTGTGCAAATTTTTTTATACCCCTGTTTTGGTAGTCAATTTTTAGTATAAAGATATATCGAGGGTTGACGATCGAGGGACAGGACACAGCACCTGGATGGGGTATTGGGCGAATTTCTTTAATTCTGTAGTTCATGATTTTAAAATTGTTTTTTTTTGGGTCACGTGCGGTGATGTTTGCTTGCATTGGTAGGGGGATTTTGAACATCAACATTTCTCGGGGGCAGTATTGCAGCAGAATTGGGGAGGCTTCTTTGTAGTTTCTTTTGGTATTGAGTTGGTCCTTCTGATTATCAGCCCTTGATCTATAATATTGATTTTTCTGCCGTGAGAAGACAGACTTCCGCCTTTTTTTGACACCCCTTGGGATGATAAAAGTTGTAAGTTGAGAATTCAACCACTGGTATGATAACCTCACTCATTAGTTAATCACGAGAATATTAATTGTCGGAGGGGTGTCTTGTTTGATTGAGAATTGGTATGCAAATCAATTTTATCATTCATATTGTGTACTTGATTGCTGGGGGTGTGTTAGCCTGTGCTGGATGAATCATTTCATGTTTAAATTAGTTTTCTGATTGCGAAATTCAATTTCATTGCCTTGATTTGTTTGAGATGATAGGTTAATGATGGGCGTTTTTTTTGTCAAGTGAAACAATTAAATAATTAAGAGGCTTTGGCCTCCATTAGATGGATGGAGTTGTTTTGAGGGGCACGGACAATTACGAGTTTTGTACATTACACGTATTATTCATTGGTTGATTGGTCTCTGAAGAAAGAATTTTGTAATTACAATAAATCCAAATTTTCAAGTTGCAATGGAAATTTTCGCAATCATGAAATTTATTTATTCAGGGGTCTTTAAAATAATAAGTAGTCTTTTGATTCAGGCTATTTTTTTTTTTAGAAAATGAATATTGACATTGACTGGTTTTTGGTTAAAGGGGGGTTTTTTTTTTTTTTTTTTTTTGTTTTTTTTTGTCCAATTGGTGTTCTCGGTGATGGAAAATTGATGCTATTGAATTGATAAATTCCCTCTTGCCTTTTCTGTGTCTGTATCTGTATGTTGTATTTTTTGTTTGTAGTTGTGTGTTTTGAGATCAATAAATTTGAGCCTTGGGCTTTGAGAAATAACAAAAAAAAAGAGGTCATGTTCCAGTTTGGTTAGTTTTGTTTTCTTGTCATCTTGGAAAAGGTGAAGTCCGATTTCAACCTAACTGGGTTCGAAGGTGCAATACGGGTGCTTCAAAGTTGTTGAGGTCAAAGGTCACATATCAAGGTCAAGGTCATTGTGGTCATTTCCCCTTTATTTCGGCTTTCATTTTGCAGAAATTGCTATATTTCTAATATTATTCCATGAGAACAATTTATTGAATTTTTAATTTTACTAAATAAATAAAAATGAAGTACTTGAGGAAACTTGTCATACTGCCTCTTGCCAGGGGTGATCGCGCAAGTTACTTGCTGTATTTTTAGTTCCAGTGACCGCACCTTTTAAGACCATTTCATTTCCAGAGGACCCTACTTGTAGTCCAAAGCATATTCTACCTAAATGTTCTTCAAAACTCCCTCAAAAAGTAGCTGGGAAATGAGGGAGATCGCAGCTATTTCTGAAATTTTCTGAACATAGTTTCGGAGACCCCATTTTTTGGGCATGGAATCAACAAAACAAGAGGTATAGGTTTATTAAGAAAGCCAGAAACAAAATTTGTGAAAAAAAAAACAAAGACCAAAAGTTGCAGGAAGATACTGTACAGACAAAATTATATAAGTATTCGAGATGTGCACGCCAGCCACGCGTAGATTTTTTTTCGCTTTAAGTGTGGTGTAGACATTGATGAAATATGACCAATCCTGAAATTTGGAGCGTCATAGTCCATTTTGTTTTACCGCTAGAGCAATTGGAAATTTAGGGAGGTCACCATCAAAAGTGCCGCTAATGTGAACGAATATGTTGAGAGGGTCACAGAGTAGTAATGGAGCTCCCCAAAACTTGGAAAATCACTATCTATGGTACTATTTGGGGTAGAATTAAAATCTGGCATCAGGAAGTTCATAGTGTTTACTTTAGAGTTAATGAGGCCCAAATTTGCGCCTTTGTTCATTTGGGGGCCAAATCTGGGGGTAATAACTCAAAAAAGTAAGAACATTTTTATGTCCATCTGTGGTAATCAGAGGTACATAGTAGAACTTTAAACCAATTAACCAATTACAAATTAGCCACATTAGAAAAGTAATAAGTGAGGTACAGCCCCTTGAAAATGGTATTGTACTTTTTTTTGACAACATTTGAAACCCCTGAACACCAATGTTGACATTCGACACTGCCCCTCTGCCTTCAGATATGTTGAAGATATATCATTAAAAACTTGCCCTGAAAGAACTAGATTGTCTTTATTTTTTACAACAAAATACACACTCAAAGTACCACACAAAGGTAACGGACCCAAAGGTCATGTTACATGCACAGCGTATACACCAGATACATTTACGGGGGATATCAGCAAAAGTATCATGTGCAGAAAACAATGAAGGACATCAGACACCAAGCTGATTCTTTCAAGAATGTTCTTTGAGATTTGTATCTTCAACATATCGAAGTAGGGAGGGGGGGTGATGTCGTACTGTCAACATTGATTTAAGGGGGGCCAATTACAGTCAATTGCAAAATTAGGATTTTTCAATAGGCTGTCATGCTTAGTACTAAACCTAATGTACTTATTGTAATGGTAGAAAGTCCTGCATTGTGACTCTGGTTAACAAAAAACGGACATAAAAATATTGTACAGAGTTGTGACCCCCCCAAACTTGTTCCCACATGAAAGATAATTTGCATTTACACCCAACTAACTTTAAATTAAAGAAGGAGCTTCACATTTTGATGCCAAGTTTGAATTCTCACAAAAAAATTTCCCAGATAGTGATTTTCAGAGTTGGGGTTCCATTACAAGTTATGGCCCTCTCAAAATTGTCCAAAATTGCATCACACAGCGTTTGATGGTGGACCCCCGCTGAATTTCTGAAGCTCCTGCGGGAAAAACAAAAAGGCGGTATGAAGCTCAAAATTCAGGGGGTGGGAGTTTCATTTCTCATCAATATCGATATCACACCAAAAAAAGAAAAAAATCCATGGACATGCTTGCGGTGCACTTGCCAAACTCGAGGTGTTGAATGGAATAGCCCAGTAAGGGAGTTAGGGATAGTGGGAATTATCATCTTGCATGCATTTTGTTGCTTGTACATATAAGTGGGTGTTGCTTGTACCGATAAGTGGTTTCCACTTCATTGCACAACTCAACAAACCACACCTCTGGAAGTAAGCCACCACGGCACCTTGATGCTCTCGTTACAAAATTACTTCATGGGACACACAATATGAAAACTGTTTTGGTCTTATTCAGAATGATTCATACAGGAGTGAAAGTAAATAGAGTAGGGTGATAATTATGGTTGTGATTTAAAGTTTAGAAATAATTAAAACTTTAAATCAACACACACAAAATTCAAGTTTCTCTTTCAAGGGGAACTAACTGATCCTCGGCCTCGACCCACCACTCACCCGTTCAAACGTGAAGTGTGGGTTATCTCCACTGAGAAACTCGTATTTCGCACCTCATCAAAATTTTTTGTCGCTTTAAGTGTGGTGTAGACATTGATGAAATATGACCAATCCTGAAATTTGGAGCGTCATAGTCCATTTTGTTTTACCGCTAGAGCAATTGGAAATTTAGGGAGGTCACCATCAAAAGTGCCGCTAATGTGAACGAATATGTTGAGAGGGTCACAGAGTAGTAATGGAGCTCCCCAAAACTTGGAAAATCACTATCTATGGTACTATTTGGGGTAGAATTAAAATCTGGCATCAGGAAGTTCATAGTGTTTACTTTAGAGTTAATGAGGCCCAAATTTGCGCCTTTGTTCATTTGGGGGCCAAATCTGGGGGTAATAACTCAAAAAAGTAAGAACATTTTTATGTCCATCTGTGGTAATCAGAGGTACATAGTAGAACTTTAAACCAATTAACCAATTACAAATTAGCCACATTAGAAAAGTAATAAGTGAGGTACAGCCCCTTGAAAATGGTATTGTACTTTTTTTTGACAACATTTGAAACCCCTGAACACCAATGTTGACATTCGACACTGCCCCTCTGCCTTCAGATATGTTGAAGATATATCATTAAAAACTTGCCCTGAAAGAACTAGATTGTCTTTATTTTTTACAACAAAATACACACTCAAAGTACCACACAAAGGTAACGGACCCAAAGGTCATGTTACATGCACAGCGTATACACCAGATACATTTACGGGGGATATCAGCAAAAGTATCATGTGCAGAAAACAATGAAGGACATCAGACACCAAGCTGATTCTTTCAAGAATGTTCTTTGAGATTTGTATCTTCAACATATCGAAGTAGGGAGGGGGGGTGATGTCGTACTGTCAACATTGATTTAAGGGGGGCCAATTACAGTCAATTGCAAAATTAGGATTTTTCAATAGGCTGTCATGCTTAGTACTAAACCTAATGTACTTATTGTAATGGTAGAAAGTCCTGCATTGTGACTCTGGTTAACAAAAAACGGACATAAAAATATTGTACAGAGTTGTGACCCCCCCAAACTTGTTCCCACATGAAAGATAATTTGCATTTACACCCAACTAACTTTAAATTAAAGAAGGAGCTTCACATTTTGATGCCAAGTTTGAATTCTCACAAAAAAATTTCCCAGATAGTGATTTTCAGAGTTGGGGTTCCATTACAAGTTATGGCCCTCTCAAAATTGTCCAAAATTGCATCACACAGCGTTTGATGGTGGACCCCCGCTGAATTTCTGAAGCTCCTGCGGGAAAAACAAAAAGGCGGTATGAAGCTCAAAATTCAGGGGGTGGGAGTTTCATTTCTCATCAATATCGATATCACACCAAAAAAAGAAAAAAATCCATGGACATGCTTGCGGTGCACTTGCCAAACTCGAGGTGTTGAATGGAATAGCCCAGTAAGGGAGTTAGGGATAGTGGGAATTATCATCTTGCATGCATTTTGTTGCTTGTACATATAAGTGGGTGTTGCTTGTACCGATAAGTGGTTTCCACTTCATTGCACAACTCAACAAACCACACCTCTGGAAGTAAGCCACCACGGCACCTTGATGCTCTCGTTACAAAATTACTTCATGGGACACACAATATGAAAACTGTTTTGGTCTTATTCAGAATGATTCATACAGGAGTGAAAGTAAATAGAGTAGGGTGATAATTATGGTTGTGATTTAAAGTTTAGAAATAATTAAAACTTTAAATCAACACACACAAAATTCAAGTTTCTCTTTCAAGGGGAACTAACTGATCCTCGGCCTCGACCCACCACTCACCCGTTCAAACGTGAAGTGTGGGTTATCTCCACTGAGAAACTCGTATTTCGCACCTCATCAAAATTTTTTGTCTGACTTCTTTCCCCTATACAAGCTGAACATCGATTGTTTATGATTACCAGAAATTGTTTATGCAGTAATCTATTGGCTTTTGTGATGCACACAATTATTGCTCACCTTAACTGTGTTGGATTCAAATGAAATGTACACGCAAGTTGGTGATAGTGGTGGGGCATGGGGGCAATTACCCCAAATTTGTTTTCTTGCCCCCTGGCCAGAAGAAAAATGAGAGATTTGGGCAAATATCAGTGATTTTAAGCTAAAAATTACCACATTTTAGCAAAAATCAGCAATTTGGGACAAAAATTGGTTTAAAATTTAAAAATTGTTGATGTTTTCACTCAAAATTTCACTACTCCCCCATTCCCCCCAAAAAAGAAGTCTGGTGCCGCAACTGGCCGGTGATGGCTTTCCCTATGAAACACAGAAAATTACAATCTACATGTAATTGAGCTGGGCAGCTTTATTAAGTTTGAGAAAAATTCCTGAGGTGGTCTACACCCTTTTCATGTGTAGGCGGTGTATTTTACAGCCTTACAGGTATATCTGCTTGACTTTGATGTCTTTGACATGTCCATGCAACAATGCTAATCTTCATGTAAATGCCAAAAGATTTAGCAAGTGCGTAGATCGATTAGAACCTTCTTCAGCAAAAGATGTTTTGTTTGATTTTGCAGTAGGTGTTACTGTATATAAATTTCATGGCAAGGGATGGTTTCAGTCAATCCCATATTGCATTGTGTGTCAGTCATTTTGCAATTGTACTTTTTCACATCAATACTTGGAAAGATGAAAAGCAGTGAAGTTCATTTAATAATGCAATCCTCTCTAAACCATATATGCAAATTGAACCTTCACAGGTTTAAAGGTCCATGGTCCGATCGCTAATAGCCTTGTCCCCAGGGACCCCAGATTTTACCGGAAGTGGTCAAAATTTTGATATCAGAAGAAAGCTATTATTTTTCTCATTTACCCTGTGGAATTTTAGGGCTAAAGGATGTTTGGTTTGGATGTTATGAGTGAAAATATGCGTCAATTTGGTTGACCAATATTACTTTTACAGAGTACTCTATGGGGATTACAAAATCATGTTTTTAGCTCCCACTTCAAAACGGGTTGAAATATCGGCGTGAAACATTTCACAGGCAGGGTTTTGGGGTGAAGGCCATTCTATCAAGAGGAAAAATTACTTAAATCGGGCCATCCCCCTTTAAAAAAAATGTGGTTAGTTGGTTATTGTGCTTTTCATTGCGGGAAAAAGTGGGGAATTTGGGAAGCTCCTTCCCGGGAAATCTTGCATCCTCGCGGGAAATGAGGAGGGAGAAAGAAAAAGAAAATGAGAGAGAGAAGAAAATAAAAATAAAAGGATAATAGAATTGAAGTACGAGTTGTTTTTTCTCCAAAATTAAGGTCAGAAAATAAATAAATATAAATAAATGAATTCCCGAAATGTCGCGTCGGGTTCCAATTTCTTGTAGTTTTCTGCCGGCCGGCAGGCTGAGCTCCGTACAGCCAGCCGGCTGGTCTGAACTGCTGTACCGCGGGAAAACACTGATGATTAAAAAATGGTCCGGGAAATTCCCCAAGCCAGTCTAAGGCTAGCTATACCGGTCTTTCATGACTTTTCAGCTCATGACCACGTGTAATTTCTGATCACAAATTTGCAATACCGGTGAAATATTCTAAACTGAGTTCTAAAACATTTATTTTGTGTCAAATATAACCACGTGGGCCATGCCATCGGAGTTTGCCGTCGGCCATTTTGTACAGCTTTTTCAAGCTAAAATGACGTATTTTAGCAATAAAAACACACATTGATTTATTTATATTTCAAATCTATGTTAGTCATTTCTAAAATGAATTTTAAAAAATAATTCTGACTTAATTACCGTTGTTTATTTTTGTTTACTTGCAATTAACATATGAATGGAAGCTATGTTCACTTTGTTTGGTTTGATCCATTTAATACATGGGGGCGAGGTAATTGCTTTATTGTGAATACTGAACCAGGAAAGAACACAAAAGCGCTATATACGATTGGCGAGACAGTGTCAGGCCATGCAATTATTGACACGCTTGGGGAACATTTGTATTCATTTACCTATCATTTTAAAGAAGGTCTGGGAGGGAATTATAGGTAAGGCGACTTTTTTTG
>JAMKCH010081771.1:0-99173 GCA_023653785.1 Ophioderma brevispina
ATACTGGTAATACATTTAACATGATTCATATCTCCATATCAGGGAATATCCTCAGTGATGCATACATAAACCACTATAATTTGAACAAGTTACTTGAATTTTTCACAAATTTTGGCAAAGAACGGATCTTCAATTCAAAGGGAAATCATCTTAGGTACATTCACACTGAAGATCATATTATGAGTGGGCTGCCAAATAGAAGTTCACAGCATTCTGCCTTGCAAACTGCTATACCTTTTTAAAGGTGCAACAAGAGATTTCAAGTCATCCCAATTTTCTGTGATATGTAGTAATTTCATATAGATTAGACATGCAATAGATTCCCTACCTTTTATTTGGCTACAGAAATAGCTTGAAATGAAAACAAAAGGTGATTTGTATATGCTTATATTTCAATACAAAACATTGGCTGAATTTTGTAATTGTTCCTATAGGAAATTAGAAATTTCACAATTTTTGTACCAACAAAACGTTTCTCAGCTTAATCCTTTCAGGTGGGGATATGTTTGATAGAAAGCTTTACACCAGTGCAAAAATCAGAATTTTCACATTTTTTAGGGACATCTGTTATTTGAAATCTCTCGTTGCACCTTTAAGTCATAATCAGCCATTTTTTTAAATTCAAAATGCCCAGTGTCTCCCAATTGCTTGTGATAAGTCATATCAATACCTTATACTTCTGTTCTTTGTGAAAAACAGACACTAAAGCATTTTAAACTGTCAATGTCAAAGATGCCATTTACAATAGCGTTTTTTTTACTAATAAAAGTTGTTTATTAGTAAACAATGCATAAAAATTGTAATTTCTTACCAAATACTATGTGTTAAGCATAGCTACTTATAAGTTATACAGGGGTCTTAAAAATGGACTTTTAAAGGCTGACTCAGCGATTTTGAAATATAATTTTTTTGTGTAGAAATTAAAAATAGTCATCTAGAACTAAAGATAGTTACCCAAAATGCTTAATTCCAAAGTTAGAGATGAATCAGATTTTTCGTTTTCATGCAGTAAACATTTATGCACAGCATAACAGTGCCATAAGATACCGTGTATAACGAAAATTCAGGATCCGGAATTTTATAACAAAGTTGTGATTTTCTATATGAAGGTCTTCCATTTGAGCTTAGATATTTCACACAGTGATTAGTATATGGACAAGCATTATGTATATGCAAAAAACGCGATTTGTTTGAAAATTGAGTACGCCCTCATCGGGAAATCTCTGAGTCAGCCTTTAAGTTTGAAGACAAGTAGGGGTGCAATTTGTTTATTATTTTGAAGAAATCACTGATAGTGGCTTTAACTTTAGGCTTGTCAACTAGGGATGTTTACTTTGCTCCTCGAATGTGACAATTTCTTCAGTTAATTTTTGTGTCTATTTTAAAAGGAAGTGCATCTTTGTTTGGTTGCCTATTTTAAAGACACACAATAGGACCTTTCCAAAAAAAATGCCCTCCAAATTTTTGATTTCAAAACTGGGATGTTATTCTTGAAATTGTAGTGAGAATAACAGGTCCACAGTCATAACTATTGCTACCCATGCCTCATACCTACCTCCTATTGGTATCCACCATTACATTGCAAACTAATATAAGCCTGCTCCCTCCGTTTGTTGGCCCACATAGCATGATACACCACACAGATTGTCATCAGCATGATTGTATATACAGGCCTAAATCAGTAACACTTGCAAAATTATCAAAACAAAGACAAATCCATATATATTACCTGTAAGACTGCCAACCATGCATGGCATGAACTTTGGCTTGTCCTCAGAGAGGCACAAGCTCTTTTGTAACAGAAATTACAGTGTTTTGAAAGTCAAATTATGAAAATAAATCTGTAATCCTCATATAAATCACAACTTTGACATAATGGTCACAACAAGTTTTGTGACCACAGCAAAACATAAGCAATTGACTGTTTGAACATATGAGTGTACCAAGTTGGATGCCTTCAGTGGCGTAGCTAGGATTTTCATATTGGAGGGGCCAGTGTTGCTTCTCAACCAACAAAAAATGGGTGGGGTCCTGGAGCCCACCTTAGGACCCCTGGTGGGGTCCAGGGGAAAAGGCCTGGTGGGGGTCGAGGGGGCAAAGGGTATCATATGCTTTAAATGTGAAATAACTACACAATGTCTTTCATATAGAAAATCACAACTTTGTTATAATATTCTGGATGCAGAAATGTTCTTATATACAGTATCCTATGGCGCTGTTCTACTGTACATAAATGTTTACTGCATGAAAACGAAAAATCCAATTCATCTCTAACTTTGATATTAAGCATTCTAGGTGACTGTCTTTAGTTCTAGTTGACTATTTTTTAATTACTTCACAAAAACAATTTATTACATTGCAAATCTCTGAGTCAGCCTTTAAAGTATCAGCTTTGAGGTCTTACTGTTTAAACCGGTAGCTTATTGGATACTGGACATCAGTCTATAGTGATCATGCCAGTGCTGTCTTAGAACTTGTTTCCTTATAAGTAGGTGCTTGTAAAAGTGATTTGTCACACAATTAGGTGAGTAGATTTGCTATTGTCACATGGATCATATATACATTACATACCTTGTGTATTGCACCATCCCTATTTTATCCTATGCCATAATTAATAATGTCCAATCCTATATGGGAACACTATCAGTGGCGTATCTTGGGAGGTGCTTTCGGGGTCGTGCCCGCCCGTGTTCATGCCAAAAACATTGGACTATTTCCACCCCCACCCCTCCCCCCTCCCCCCCCCGGGTCTCCATCAAAAAGCCAGGTTTAGATACGCCAGTGACTATACCCTCTAATCACAAATGATGTAATGAGGGCACATGTGGTCCAGTGGATATGACGGCCGACTCGTGATCTGAAGGTTGCGGGTTCGAGCCCCGCTGTGGCCAATGTGTTGTGCACTTGGGCAAGGCACTTTACCTCGCTTGCCTCGTCGACCCAAGCGATATTCGGGTAGCTGTTAGGGGGAATAATACAATCTAAGTGCTGATAGGATTGTGCGCTTGGCCGGCTGCCGACCTAGGTGAAGCGAAATGATTGTGACGATTTCCTGATGGCAGTGTAATAATAATAATAGGCAACAGCGCCGTGATCTTGTACGAATGACTGGGCACTTTATAAAAGCCTGTGTATTAATTATTTATTATTATTGAAAACGTTAATACATACAAGTAAAATAATAAAATTACAGTAATTAATGGTATGATTGGTGTATGGGGTTCTCGCTTAGTGAGTTTAAAATGAATGACTGATGGGTGGTTAAAACTATAAACTTGAAGTCATGCCATTGTATCTTGATTAGATGTTGCTCTATCCACATGGCCAGGTCAGTATGGGGTGAGAGAGTGGGGGTGAAGGTGCAGTCATCCCCTTCCCACAAAACTAGTAAAAGGTCCACTTTTTGCTGATTTTTTTTATTTAAAGGTCCAAATTGTAGAGAAAATTTGACAATACATACTTTTTGATTATGAGATGTTCAAAGTGCAAAAAAGACCATTTAGGGGGATTAGGTCCACTTTTACAAAAAAGGTCCACTTTTTGAAGTGCTGCACCCCCTAAATAGACCCTCTGTATGTTAGTTAATCCTGGCAGTTAGATGTAAAGTGCAGCAATATAATTCAAATGATTTTAATGATATGGCTTCTGTTTTATTTCTAATACAAAAGCACTTTTATGTTATCAAAATGTTATGAAGACAATTAACTGTTTTGTTGTTGCTTAAACAAATAAATTGTCCAATGGCTGGATGAGCTTGTGATAAATGAAGCACCTGTCACATGAAGCATTTGAAATTCAAATGAAATTGAGCAAAGAGATAGAAAACTGGGGGCAGCTGCACAATGTGAGGGGTGTTTCACCCAGGAAAAGGTACATGAACCTCACTTTTCTATTCAATTTCAAAATAACAATGATAACAAACAAATGCTATAAAAGACAAGAATACACGTCTGTGTACTCTGCGTGAACTTAACAACTTTGTACATTGTAGACTTTGTTCATCTGTGCAAGCTTTGGGTTAGCTATTAAAGCGGCACTGGCACATTTTCACAAAAAATGAAATTTCTTCAATTTGCTCTCAAATGATAGTCTAGGCCATTGGAAGAATAGAGATACATTTTACACCTAAAACAGTGGCGTAACAGGCCTGCCCGCTCTGAGGGGGCCAAATTTCCCAGTCTTGGGAAATTTTCCCTCTCAGGGGGTCAAAAGACCAATTTTTCCCGGTCAGAGGGCTAAAAACGGCTGATTTAACATGATTTTTACAATTTTTTTTTCTGGCCAAAGTCGTCAGGGGGGGCAACCTGCCCCCCCCCCCCCGTCTGTTACGCCACTGACCTAAAATAACATACTAAAAACAGATAGGGACGTTAATAAGAGGTTAAAGACATCCAGGTAATTTGTAGGCTAGCTAACTTTTAAGTTTTCCATTACTTTAATCAACAAATGTGTGTATTACATGAATACCATAGACTCGTACTCATTTATATTAAAACCACAAAGGTCACAGACCAGTCAAACAGCGTTCATGCCGTGGGAAACATGCATACGGCGTGCGTTTTCTTGTGTTAAACGCCATTTCCGTCGTCTGCTGAATTAATGTCGCCGGCGACACTAATTATAAAATCTTTCTGTTTACCCATAAGGACGCTGATTTGGTCTTAATCATTTCAGGTGAGGGCTAATGTATATAAAAGCTTCACAACCATGCAAAAATATCAATTTTGAAAAATCTTGAGGGCGCACTATTTTTCAAATTTGCCAGTGTCTCTTTAAAGTCTGTCAGGCCTGTGAAACGGGACTCTAATAGCACGTACAAAGCCAGGGAGCCACTGTTATAGCTGCCCCGTGCAGAGTTGGGATAAAATGGTTATGATAATAGCGATAATTTTAACGCCAGAGTTATTTTCGTGCCTTCGAGCAATAAACAGCTACTGCAAAAATAATATCACACAAATTTATACTGTTTATATTAGTAAATTTTGAAGGAAACAAGGGAAACTTGAAATAAAAAAAAATAAAATAAACATAACAATTTAAAGAATGACATTGCGAAGCTGAGGAATCTGTAAGAAGCTGAGGAAATCTGTAAGTATTATTATTAAAGGTGGCTTGAGGTACTGATACTTACATCCAAGAATCTGCAAGTATCAGTATTAGAGGTGGTTTGAGGTATTGATATTCTTGAATGCCAAGAAATCTGTAAGTACTCAGTATCAAAGGTGGTTTGGAGGGACTGATACTTGCCAAAAATCTGTAAGTACAGTATTAAAGGTGCTTTAGGTATTGATACTTACATGCCAAGAAATCTGTAAGTATCGTATTAAAGGTGGTTTTTAAGGTACTGATACTTGCCAAGAATCTGCCAAGTATCAGTATTACATGTGGCTTGAAGTATTGATACTTAAATGCCAAGAAATCTGTAAGTATCAGTATTAAAGGTGGCTTGAGGTACGATACTTAAATGCCAAGAAATCTGTAAGTATCAGTATTAGAGGTGGCTTGGGGTATTGATACATAAATGCCAAGAAATCTGTATCAGTATTAAAGGTGGTTTGAGGTACTGATACTTGCCAAGAAATCTGTAAGTATCAGTATTAAAGGTGGCTTTAGGTATTGATACTTACATGCCAAGAAATCTGTAAGTATCAGTATTAAAGGTGGCTTGAGGTACTGATACTTGCCAAGAAATCTGTAAGTATCAGTATTAAAGGTGGCTTGAGGTACTGATACTTGCCAAGAAATCTGTAAGTATCAGTATTAAAGGTGGCTTGAGGTATTGATACTTACATGCCAAGAAATCTGAAGTGTCAGTATTAAAGGCAGTTTGAGGTACTGATACTTACTTGCCAAGAAATAAAGGTGACTTGAAGTACTAATACTTACATGCCAAGAAATCTGTATGTTATTTAAAGGAGGGTTGGGCAGTGGCGTAATCAGCTTTTTGTAGAGGGTCAAAGGGACACATATTTTCAGGGGGAAAGCATAATTAAAGTTTGTTAGTGCAGTATAGGCATATGTTGTTTTCACTGTAAATCAATGCATATGCAGAAAATCACTAATTCCACAGGGGGTGCAAGAGGGAGCAAGATTCCACAGCGGGAAGCTGCTCCCCCTGGTTATGCCACTATTTGACGTACTGATACTTACCTGCCAAGAAATCTCTAAGTATCAGTATTAAAGGTGGTTTGAGGTACTAATACTCACATGCCAAGCTATCTGACAGTATCAGTATTAAAAGTGGCCTTGAGGGTACTGTACTGAACATGCCAAGAAATTATGAGCATTAATTCCAAGATACCAGTGTTTCAACACTAAACAACAAACTGATAATACTCAGTGATTTGTCTTGAAGTGTGAGTACTAGGGAAAGAGGAAAAACTATTCAACATACTAAATAAGCCCAATAATACGATATCCTATTTCCAATAATATAAAAAAATGTACATTGTGTGTGAAACTGCAATAGAAATTACTCTACTTATAGAATCTAGCAGGGAAGGTACCATACATAAATTGAAACAAAAAATCTGCCACACATTTGTGTACATGGAGATTCTTGTTGCAAGGTGCATCTGGTTATGACATATTTGTTATATGTGATTCATATGAGACTCTTATTTTTTAAAATCCTATTGGAGTGGTACACAATGTCCTCCATATTTAGTATTATCTCTGGTTTGCGGGAATGAATTTTCCTCAAATTGCACCAACAAAAGAAATTCAGCAAAAATGTTAAAACTATTTTAAAGAAAATTGAACATAATTATGTGGAGGCATAGGCATATGTTCCTAATACTGGCAAGTTGATATACAATAAAACACTACAATTGAAAATATTACTTGTAGAAGCATAAAAATTATCACCAATCATTTGTAAGTTTGTAGACACATTTTTTCAGAGGCAGCAGATATATGTTGCAGGTCCCTGTTGATATGACACCCAACCATTAAACAAACAACACTTGTGTCAAATCACAACACCGGTTGTTTTGATCCATTGAACTGATTACACAGATAAATACTATGCTTGTGCACCCTACTTGACATAGATTAATCAACACGTTAACACCCTTAGGTTAACACGGTATCAAAGTGATGGAAATATTTGGACTTGAAATGAACTTCTCTCTTGATTGGTCCTTATTTACTATATTAGCTCATCTGGTTTGTAATACTGGTTGAGCTGTCATGCCATTGAGTATGTCTGTTTGTCAGTGTGTCAGTCCATCTTGTACTTTAGTGGTCTATGTGTCTGTCTCTCTATCACCTTGTCTCCATTCGGTGCTGCTGTGTCTCTCTTTCCTCCTCCTCCACCACCTCCTCCCCCTTTTCTTTTAGTATATCTGTTATGCATCTTTATTTTGTTTTCTATCTTTCCCTCTCTTCTTTTCCCTCTCTTCTTTTTACCCTATCTGCTGGGCATGAAAGAGTTTTCAAAATCTTTCTTTATCTCTCTTATGTAACATTGACTAAAGTATAGAGATATTGCACACTCGCATAGAGAATTTTGATCTCAAGTAAGTCCATGATGATTGCAAATTAAACACCTTTTGTTTCTATAATGATGTGGGATTAGTAATGATGACAATGATTTATAACAATAATTAAAAGAAAGAGATTTTGTGATTCTGTGATTTTGTGATGGTAAATTCTCCACTCTTTCACAAAACAAGTATATACCCTTGATTTTCAAGACTTGTAAAATTCACCTCATGCAAAAAAAATCAATGGTGTAATATAAGTGATGCACTCATGAAATTCCATACACTGATTGGCCTTGTCTTCCTCTCCTATCTCTCACCCCTCTTGCTCTTTGGTCTCTCTCATTTTCTCCCTTTGTCTCACAAACTTCAAACATTTTCTCTCTCCTTCTACCCTTTCCTTTTACACCTCTATTCATCCGGACCCTCACATGTTGTAACAGCTCTCTGTATTCTTTCATTCTTTTAACCTCTTTTCCACACATTATTTCCTCTATCTATCACATATACACACCTTTTCTTTTATCATCCTCATGTTTGTTGATTCTCATGTTAGGTTCCTCCCATTTCTCTCTCAAGGTTTTGCATTTATTCAGTTTCTTTCTCTCTTGCACTCTCATTCACACACCCATACTCACTTTCATCACCCTTTTCCAGTGCTCTGGCAGCAACTTTCTTTTCTGCCATGAATTGTAGAAATGCTATATGGACAAACAGGACAAGCAAATAAGGTAATGTAGCCTGCCCATGTCCACATGGACAGCTCTACTAAGGATTGAACCCAAAGCTCTAAAGCACGCATCACCGTCATCACCTATAAAAATCCCTCATTAAGGCCCACTTCCAACACTGCATAACGCTTGATCTTGGGTTGGAATCTGGGTATGCGCCACGCTAATGCCTCTGACGGACTGGAAGTAGCAGAAGAGGATTATAAAACAGAGATTCGGACGGGAGGTGGCGGGAGGTAATAGCACAGGTGGGGGTCCCCAAGGCCTTTGTCCTACGACAAGTAGTGCCAAAATGCAGACTTTCCAAAACTTCTTGTATTTTAGAAAAATTGGTTGGGTGATGGATGTCCAGACACACCAATTATGGTCAATGAGAATACCAATCATCCTAGAAATAGTTAGTATTTGATGAATAGAAGTGTTGCTAATTTGATATAAATTTGATATTGGTTTGCTGTTTTAAACTATGTGAATGAAATGTTTAACCAAATTAAACTTAAAGGCACTCAGAGGATTTCCAGAGGAGAGCGGCCCTAATGTGTGGTTCAGAACATGGACAGATGTTTTTGCATGTCAAATGCTGGTCAGATGTATACTAAATCACTGGAGGCTTGAAATAACAAAGCTGAAATCGAAGTCCGATAAGGGAGATAAAAATCCCACTTTGTTATAAAATTCCCGGAATCCGGGGAAGATTTTGTTTTACAACAGTATGCTATGGCACATGTAATACATACATAAAATATTTACTGCATTCACAAAACCGAAAAACTCCGATTCATCTCAGACATTGAATTGCGGCATTTTAGGTCACTATCTTAGATTCCGTTGACCATTTTAAATTCTTAATTATTTCACAAAAAAAGTGATATTTTGAAATCTCTGAGTGTCAGGCCTTTAAGAAATGTAATTATTTAACATTTATTCTAGGTGTAATAGATGGTTGAGAGACAAGGTATCTTTTGTGTGTCAGCAAACAAAATAGGTGGGGGATAAAATTAGAGCAGAGTGGTGAGGTCACTGATGTTATAATAAATAAATAACAGAAAGTGGACAGCATAAAGACAGAACATTGCGGCACTCGGCTATTAAAACCGGACCTGTTGTGTTTTTGTGAGTCAGGTAAATATTATACAGCCATAGCAAGACCCGGCCCTGGGATACTTTTAATTTGATATGACTGTAGATTACACCTTTTGAACGAGTTTGAAAATATAGATGCATTGGAGACTGTGAAATTCAGGGACAACAATGAAAAAAAATATGCGACTTTTGTCCTTTGTCCTTTCTTAAGGCATAAAAAATCAAAACAAACTTCAAAGAAATCAGGCATCCTTAAGACACATAGGAACACCACATCTAATTCTTGGTTTATATTATCCAGATTCATTTCCAGCTCTTTGCATATAAAGTTAGCTGGTTCAAACAGAGACACTGGCACATTTGAAAAATAGTGCACCTCTAGCTTTCCAAATGATTTTTTGCGATGGTTATAAAGCTTATATACATTAGCTTGTTAACCTGAAATTATTAAGCCCAAATCAGCTGGCTTAAGGGTAAACATACCGATTTTATAATTAATGTTGCCGGGGACATTTAATTCAGTAGATGATGCAGAAATGGTGTGTTAACACATGAAAAACACACGCCAGAAGTTCTTTACTCACGGCGCACCTTGTTTGACCACGTGACTTTTGTGGCTTTAATATCAAATGAGAGACGAGTCTATGAAATTCATGTGATAGACCACATTTGGTGATTAAAGTTCGGCCAAACTTAAAAGTTAGCCTACATGTGCAAATTCCTTCAAACATTTTGTATAGCAGTATTTGACAATTATATCACCAACAATGGATGTTGTTAAATATTTGCATTGTAAAAAAAAATGCTGACAAGCCAAAAAAAATGTGTGTGTGTAGATTTACTTCAAAATGGGTTCTAGCATTTTGCTATGCTAAAAAGGGGGAATTTGCACACTGCTAGGATACAACATCACTTGGGTGTCTCTTTGGCCTATCATTAATGTTTCACATCGGGTTTGGGGTATGTTATTTTTATGTGTAAAACCACATCTGTGATTCTTCCAATGGCCTATATCATTTGCGAGCCAATTGGAAGACAAAGAAATTTCATATTTCTTTGAAATGTGGCCACAGTGACGCTTTAAAATACTCTTATTAATGAATGGGATATTTCTTCCTGACACAATGATAATAGCCTATGTCTCCGGGTGTTCCAGATTTGTACCAGAAAAGGGGTCAAAATTCTGGTGTCTGATGAAAGCCACAATTTTCTTATTTATCTTGTGAAATCTGTAGTGAGAAAGGGTGTTGGTTTGGGTGTATGTTATGAGTGAGAAGTGTTCCTTTTAGTCGACCAATAATACTTTTACACAGTATTCTATGGGGGCTTACAGAATCATGTTTTTAGGTCTCACATCTAAACTAATTGAAATGTCGCTGTGAACATTTACAGATGGGGTATTGGGGTGTTGGTTCAATCATGAAAACTTTATGTAGGCTAGTAAAGCGGGTCACCTCCTTTGAGAGATATTTCAAATGCCTACCCATGCATGCAACTGTTATATACCATTCTTTTATAACTATGTTATATTTTTCAAATGATACTATGATCAAATGATGTGCCACAGATACATCATTTATTCCATAGATCTTCAATCATTATTATACTGCCTTTTCTCATGCTGCCAAGCCATACTGGCTAGTTATTAAAATCATTGCTGAAACTTAACAATGATAAAGTGCATGATATAGTGGCTATAACTCATTTTTTAACAACATAATGTTGGAAGTAAACCATTAGACAACATAATGTTGGAAGTAAACCATTAGACAACATCGCCTTTCACCAATGAGGTCCCGGGTTCGATTCCCGGCAGGGGCTCGTTCTCGGTGGCTTTATGTGAATTTGGTTTCTCGATCCATACTCGTTCCCGCAGGTTTTCTCCGGGTACTCCGGTTTCCTCCTGCTTCTAAAATCGAGCTTCTTGGCATAAATCTGTTCTGGTATTATGGTTTCTCTGATGTGCTGAGCGCCTTTCATGGCAGCCGCACAGTGCCTTGATCACGTTTATGTGGATATGTCGCGCGTTAAAAATACAAATTATTATGTTGTTAGTAATCCCTTGCAGCTGACATTAAATGGTAGATATACAATTGTATTATAAATGGATATGATCCATATTTGAATAAAAGTTTGAAAGCTGTCTATAGACAGCTGTGAAATTGTAAAGATACAATCAAAGGCCTATCAACTTTTGTCTACTATAATGAAAGGACAGACAAAGTCAGACCTTGACCTCATTCAGAGGGCGATTAAAAAGTCAAAGAAATGGGAGCATTTTCCCCAAAAAACAATCACCCTTTCATAAAAAGAATAGCTTTTTCTTTTTTTCTACTTGGAGATTTTCTGAGGATACAAATTTCTGTAAATTTGCTTATAATTAGTTGTACAACACCTACCAAAATATTTCAGAAGTGTATTGAACAAAATAAGTAGAAAAAACATACCAAAAACTAAGTTTTTAACTTGCCTGCTGTCCTAATCCACCCCATAGAGAAGCAGGCTTGTATTTTCTGTCATGTTGAGGTGTAACTTTGATGTGTGTATCAAAGAAAAAGAAGTAAAACAGTTATGGAAACTTATATTTCAAACTTCGCAGTGATAGTAAAATAAAATATAAAGTCCCACCATGTGAGGGTTCTCCCAGATTGCATCACAATTTGTGTTGTCAGCAAACAATCTAAAAGGTGGGATTAAATTCGCCAGAGTGGGAGGTCACTGATTACAAAAGTGGACTAAGAAATAAACCTTGAGGCACTCTGCTCTTAATCAGGACCGTTGTTTCTGTTAGTCAGATAACTTCCTGATCCAGGCCATGAGCAAGACCCTGGCACTGAGTTTGTTTAGTTATAGAGGATGATATACATTGATTTCTGGTGTAAGCCTGCTACAAATATACTGATGGTGCGTCAAATTCTCAGAAATTTTTTTGCAGTAGGGGTTAAAGATTCATTTCATATATTTAGAGATTTAGGCCTACATCCATTTGATGAAATTAGAGATATGAATGTAGATTACTTCAGGGTTCTTTTACCCTGTGAAATTCTTAGGGAAAGGATGTTTGGTTTGGGTGTATATGTGAGAAATTGTTCCATTTTAGCATAAAATATTTTAGTTACACAGTTATTCTATGGGTTACAGAATAACGTTTTTAGGTCTCACATCGAAACTAATTGAAATGTTGGTGTGCACTTTACAGATGGGGTAGTGGGTGTTGGTTCATTCAATCAAGATGAAAACTTGATGTAGGCTAATAAAGTGGGTCACTCCTGTGAGTGATATTCAAATGGCCTACCATGCATGCCAACTAGTAATTACCATTCTTTTATAACTATAGCTATTTCAAATGATACTATGATGACAACGGATGTGCCACAGAAAGCACATTTTTATTCCATTAGATCGTCAATTTATTATACTGCCTTTCTCATGCTGCCAAAGCCATACTGGCTGTTATTAAAATCATGCTGAAACTTAACAAGATAAAGTGCATGATATAGTGGCTATAACTCATTTTTTAACAACATAATGTTGGCAGTAAACCATTAGACAAACATAATGTTGTTAGTAATCCCTTGCAGCTGACATTAAAATGGTATTACAATTGTTTTTATAATAACGTTTTCTGAAGTCCCATCTGAAGAAAAACAAATTTGCCCCCTGCATAAGAAATGGTTCAGTCCGTTGCCATGCACTTGTTTATAGGGCATTCTTGTTGTGCAGTCCTCGCCAATCAGTTGGCTCTATTCCTTTGTTTCCATCTGCCAATCAGCGGACGTTTTGCGTTCGGTCGAGCTCAAACTCGATTGTTTTTCATAAGCAATTTGATCCTCCTAGTGTGTGGTCGTGTAGCAGAGAATTAACACTTTGTCTATCTCGCAACATAACTGGACACCTGGATTTTGATTTTCAAATCGAGCTTAGCATTCACCAGGACTTTACAGATTGTTTATTCTAATACTAAGTTCGTTGTTATTGGCGTTTTCAACACCATTAATCATGCCAAGACGTAGGGGAACAAAAAGATCAGCTTCGGCGGCAAATTTAACACAAGTGGATTTAGTTCGTGGGGTGCGTCAGACCCGTTCACAAACTAGAGCTATGCGTCAACCTATGGATAATACGCAAGCTTCATCCGGTGCGTAATCCCATCAGGCCGTCGCTGGGTCGTCCGTTTCCGGTTCTTTTCAAGATGATCGAGCGTGCAAACCGATCTCCGCAGAGGGGCCGTGCTAGAGCCGTGGTCCCCAAGCCCCCCCCACCGCCCCCCCCCCCGCCCCCCCCCCCCCCCCCCCCCCCCCCCCCCCCCCCCCCCCCCCCCCCCCCCCCCCCCCCCCCCCCCCCCCCCCCTGGGCAGTCAGTAACGCAGCCGGAAGTGTCTCTCCCGTCCGTTCAGTGCGTATAATACGCATAGGACTGTAACCGGAAGTGCGTCAGGCCGCGAACCAAATGCAGGCTGGTGGTGCTGTGAAACAACGCCGAAGCTTTGCTTGCAGGGGCGAGAAATGCCGGGGCTTTGGTTTAATAATAATATGACTTACCTCTGTAAATGCGTTTTCAGTGGGGGGGTACACATACTCATGCTTTAGTACAGCATAACTACAACTTCTCATAATTCAATCAAGTTCAGTCAATCAATAATGTGTTGCTAGTACGTCCTCTGCTAAGTCACCCACTTCAATTGGTTCAATCAAGTCAGTCATTCAATAAGTTGTTGCTAATACACGTCAATTTCAAGCCCATTACATCTGAAGGTAATTCAAGTGTTTTTTAACAAGAGCGGCCCCGGCGGCTGTTGATTCTATTGTAGTCCCTTGGGTGGTGGAATTGCCCCAATCTATTAAGACCAAATAATAAGTGGCGAGTTTGTTGAGTTTGGCATGTGTTGGAAAGAAGTTGAATTTCAGTCATGATGAGAAAAAAGGGATGGCCCTTTCAGTTAATTCAAGTGATGTGAGGTTGTATGGCAAGATGACTAGGCCAAATACGTTTGATACATCAATTCACAGTTGGACTAGTGCATTTTGTGCTTGCATAATATATCTGGGGGAACATGCAGACGAGTTCAAGAGTATTAAAGTACGTCTCACATTGTACGCACGCTGCATCTCGTTTTGGGCGTTGGGGATGGCGAAGTTATGATACTCAGTTAAGGATGAGACAACAATCCCAACCTCATAGAACCTGGGCTGTCATTGATGGGGAGTTATGGGCTTTATATGTAGGCAAACTCCTGTCCACAAGCTTTCCCAATAGGCCTTTTCTGTCGTGGGTGCTCAGTAGGGTGGGGCGCAGCTCTGGGGGGTTTCGTGGCAACCCAAGGGGTTTCAGGGGCCAATTTTCCTCGCAATTGCCAAGTTCCTCCTCGGCAAGAGGGCCCCCCCCCCCCCCCCCCCCCCCCACCGCCAAGGCAAGCCAAACCTCATGGAAAGGGACGGCGGTGAAAGGTTCTGCGTGACTTCAACAGGGCGGGCGGTTACCGCTCACAATGCCACTTCAAACAACATGCATGCGTTGCCAATGAAATGGGACATGGCTGGCACCTCGTGCAGAAAGTGGGAAAATTCTAGTGATATGAGGTGTCAGTATGGATGGGCATGTTGTGCCTGCAAGTATCACTTCACCAATCAAGTTGAATTGAGATCTGCCTCGTCTTCATTTGTATCGAAAGAAGTCTTCAGCAAAGTTCTAATTGCAGGTTTTCTGAAGGTTTTAGGCTAGGCTATTTCAGGTCGTCGTATCCAAGGGATGCACCGAAATTTAAATCGATTGCTTAAAACCCGACCGCAGCTGAGAAAACTTAAAAAGAGATGGTTTGAAAGGATTTAGGGCCACCTTTCAATTCAAGTCCTTACCTAAATCTCTGGTTTGTATCCCCCATTGGTTTGGTCCTAAACCGCGAGCAGGGAAGGTTAGGTAATCAGCACATCTCTTTCCAGAGGGGGGGGTCCATAAATATGGCATTGACAGGTGTTTGTGAATGTGCATTATACAAATTCTGATGAGGCAGTTAATCTTGTAGCGGGTGTTGGTAAGGGTTGCCCTTATGGCAAAAAACTTGTAGAATCCGCTTCAGGCTTCTTCCAATTCACCTGACGATTTTCACTTATTAGGAATACAACTAGAAACACAGTTCTATGTAGACAAAGTCTTCCTATGGGGGCTTCTTCATCACCAGCTCTTTTTGAACTTTTTTCTACTTTTTGTCAATGGGTGGCTAAGAGGGAGACAGGTCAGATAGGATATGCCTATGCTGATGACTATTGATAGTAGGGTATATGATTTAAATAGCAGATTCTCGTGCGCCGTAGTTCAGGATTTTTCAGGAAAGGTGCACGAGGATAGGGTACCAGTAGCAAGCCGAGAAAACAAGGCCCCACGACAAAAATTGTTTTTCCTAGGCCTTGAAATCAATTCAGTGACATATGACGGTATCTATCCCGTTTGATAAAATTTCTTCTATTATGATAAGATCAATGATGCACTGAAGTCAACTAAGATCACCCTTAGGCACTACACTCACTGATTGGTTTTCACTTTCCTTGTTTGCAAAGCCGTGCCCCCAGGTAGAGCCTTTCTCGTAGATTAATAGATTTAACTAGGGTGTTAAAAGGTGCATGGCACAAGGGTAGGCACATCAGGTGCAAAGTGTGATCTTAATTTGTGGCTTGTGTTTTTGTCGTGATTTCAATGGTGTATCAATATCCCCGATCAGATATGGTACGGGAGGAAGATTTACAGCTATTCACTGATGCAAGTGGAGGAAGTTGCCGTTTTTTGTGGGTTTTGGAAGGGTCGTTGGTTTCAGGGTAGATGGCAAGAGGTTTTCAGAAACACGCGATTGCATGGGAAAGATTGTTTCCGATCCGTTGCAGTAGTTTTATGGGGAGGTTTTTTTCAGGGAAACGTAATTTTACGTGGTGATAATGAAGGTGTAGTTGCGATTGTGAATAGTAAAACATCAAAGTGCCAGAAATCATGAAATTGGTCAGATTGTTTGGTCTGCCAATGTCTTAAGTTCAATGTTTCCTTCTGCGCAAGACATATTTTGGCAAAACTAATAAATAGCAGACGCCCTCTCTCGTTTCCAGATGGGTCGATTTGAAAGAGCTGCCGTCGCTTTTCCGACAGCACTCCAGTGCCCAGAAATTCCTATGGAAGATCTAGGTTGCAGCCCAGCGGCTGTTGAAAGGCGTCTTTAGCTCAAAGCACGTGGGATACGTATAAGCGAGGTGTAGTCAGTTTGATAATTTTAGGCGTATTGTGGGTTGGAGGTGATTGGCCGTTCATATCATGATGTTATTGATATATTCATTCAGTCTTTGAGGTTGGGCATCTTTCATCTATAGGCACTCACGTTTCGGCTATATCTTTTGTGCACAAAATAATGATTGGTTTGACCCAACTAGAGTTTTATTGTAAAGGAAGCTGAAAGATGGTTGTCGTCGTCTTTTTTCAACTGCTGAGAATGATGCCAATTACATACCTCTTTGGTAGGCTAGTTGCTTTGTGGCCATCATTTGTCGTTCAGATATGAAGCCATTTTTCAAAACTGCCTTTGTGCTTGATTTTGGGGGTTATGAGGGTTGGGAAGTTGCATGTACCAGCAAAAATAGTGACACATCTCGGGTTCTTGCGGTAGGAGATGTTTCTATGGAGGCTGCCGTTACAAGTGGTAGATATTACGTTAGGTATTCAAAAATGACCAGCTTGGGGAAAATAGTTAACCCCTTAGGATTGGTGCTTCTCAAAATCCTGCTGTATGCCCTGTTCGCTCCATGGTGCGATTTGGGAATTAGGTCAAAATGTTCGGGCCATTATTTTTGCATTTGGGGGGAACCTCTCACATGTTTCAGTTGGGCCCTGTTTTGAAGAAGGGAGTTCAGGTGCTGGGCCTTTCTTCCAATGTGTTTTCGCCGCATAGTTCAGAATTGGGCGGCCACATCAGAGCACCATGAGGGGTCTTAGATGAACAGTAAAGAATTGGGAAGATGGGAAATCCTCAAGCATTGAGCTTATATTCGGCCGCATCTTTTTAACTTCTTCTTTTAAAAACGTTTTTTGTGTTTTGATAAAGCAATGTAGGGGTTGGCGTGCGATTATGTACCACTATTGTGGTGCCTTACGGTATTACTTGAAAAGTTCAGGGTAATGGGCTAATCTTTAAAATATTCTTTACAGGTATTCACTTGAAAGGGGTTCCAACGCTTGCCCCAAAATGTTTCAATTTTTTTTCTTTTTTGTGTTTTCAATTATTCAAAATTAACAAGTTTGGTAGTATCATGCAATGTAGGATACATTTGATGCGAGCGCCTATTAAGCTATTTCTAAGAACTTGAGGCTCTCGGAGTGGTACATAACATCTTTCTAGCTTCTTTTTTCTTTTGTTCGTACAGGTCCTACTGGCACCTGGGTTATTGGGGACAGTATTGTCGAGAAAGCAGGGGAAGGAAAATACCACAATGGAACGGTGGTGGTATTGTGAGGTGGAGGGGAACTCCTGGCCTACAGATTGCAGGTTTTCGCAAAAGATTACCGATTGTTTACAGATATCCCCATTCTCCTACCAAGGTCATTTTGCATGTAGGCACCTGTGATCTATTCAAAGCTCTAAAAAACCTCTGATATCGGAGATAGGGTGGAGGCAAACTTAAAGGACATTAGGCAATTGCTTCCACACTCCAGGATAATTTGGTCAGAATATTCCAGGCAATACTATCATGGTGAGGAGAGGGGAATGCATGGTAAGCGTGTGCTCCATTAATATTAACAAGAAAGCGCACCAGGTTTGAAGTTGGGGAATGCGAAAGTTAAAAAATGCTCGTGTCTGTGACCCTAAGGACAATTCATTGTTGAGTATGATGGCTTCAATCTTTCTCCTCATGGGTATGATGCTACGCCAATTGTTATCAAATGCCCTTGTATACTTTAACAGATGATCAGGAAGCATTTTATTACCCACCAGATTCGTTGTGTAGTACCTCTTAAACACATATATTGTTTAAAATAATGGGACCAATATTTCAACGGGGGGGGGGGGGATTTGCAATATTCCACTTGCAGAATAAAAGTGGAATATTGTTTGGCTTAAACTTATTTATTCTTCTACTTTTAATTTAAATTAATTCATGACTTCACAGCATGCAGATAAACCGCTGATAAAAATTGCTAAATTTCTTTGCAGTGCTTGATGGAATTCATCCAGAGTTTTTCTGCCTCCGGATTGAACAGGGTATTGTATTATATTATGTCTATTTACTCATATTTACTAAAATTCAGTTGTGTATATCATATTTGTTAAGTAGGTAGTTGGAGGCAACTGGTCACGTCTACAAGTTCACAATTTAAAACTCCATGGTTCACAAGGGGTCCTATATGTTTACCATGTTTCCTTACCATTTTCATACTATAATTAAATTGATAAAAATTCCTCCTTCACGATGGGCTTCTGGGGAGGGCTAGGGGATTTAACAGGCTGGGGATTTCAATTTAAGTTTCCTTGTGTTTATATTAATTGTAAATTTCTTCTTCACAGATGGGCTTTCTGGGAGGGGGCTAGGGAATTCAACCAGCTTGGGATTTCAATTTAAAATAATACTGTTTGCTATCCTTAAACTCCAGTTCTTTCACGGATGGGGTCTGTCTGGAGTACTAGAGGGATTTACTCAGTTGGGAATTGGAAATAAATAGGATGTCGTTGCCTAAGTTGATTTTGATTTCATATACCAGTATTGCATCTTTAAGTTGAAGCCTTTAATTGACAACAAAAATGTGAACAGTTGGCTTTGTTGGAATAAATTCCACACACTAATCAAATTGCACTGATCAGCTGAAAATTGTGTGAGTGTGAGTTCTTCTGTCGCGGGCAATAAACGTTTATGAAGTCCCATCTGAAGAAACAAATTTGCCCCCGCAGAAGAAAGGTCAGTCCGTTGCCATGCACTTGCTTATAGTGCATTCTGTTGTGCAGTCCCTCGCCAATCAGTTGGCTCTATTCCTTTGGTTTCCATCGGCCAATCAGCGGCGTTTTGCGTCGTTCAGAGCTCAAACTCGATTGTGTCATAAGCAATTTGATCCCTCTAGTGTGTGGTCGTGTGGCAGAGAATAATTTCCCCCCACCACACCACAGAATTTACTTGCTACACGCAATTTAATGCAGTTAACAGTGTTAGGAGTATATTTTATTATCTTCTACTTTAATTTAAATTAAATTATGATTGTCACAGCATTGCAGCATAAAACCGCTTGATAAAAATTTGCTAAATTCTTTTGCAGTTGCTTGATGTAATTCATCCAAGTTTTCCTGCCTCCGGGATTGAAACAGTGTGTATTGTATTATCTTATGTCTTAATTTACTCATATGTATAAATTCGTCTGTTTATATGCAAATTGTTAAGTAGTTAGATGGAGGCAACTTCGAAGTCTACAAGTAACATTTTAAAACTCACAGGGTTTCCAAGCCTATTGTTATCCTGTTCCTTACCATTGTTCATAATAGAATTAAATTGTAAAATTCCTCCTTCACAGATGGGCTTTCTGGGAGGGGCTGGGGCATTTAACCGGCTTGGGGATTTCAATTTAAGTTTCCTTGGGTATATTTAAAATTGTACATTTCTTCCTTCAAGATGGGCTTTCTGGGAGGTGGCTAGGGGAATTCAACCAGCGTTGGGATTTCATTAAATAGTCTGTTTGCTATCCTTAAAATACAATTCCTTTCCCACGGATGGGTCTGTCTGGGAGTACGAGAGGGATTACTCAGTTGGGAATGGTAAATAAAAGGATGTTCTTTTGCCTTACGTTTATTTGATTTCATAAACCAGTATTGTATCTTTACTTGAAAGCGTTTAATTGACAACAAAAAATTGTGAACAGTTGGCTTTGTTGGAATAAATTCACAACCTAATCAATTGCACTGATTGAAAATTGTTGTGAGTTTGAGTTCTTAGTCTGAGGCAAATGGATATGATCCTATTTGAATAAAGTTTGAAAGCGTCTACAGACCAGCTGTGAAATTGTAAAGAACAATCAAAGGCCTATCAACTTTTGTCTACTGTAATGAAAGGACAGGACAAAGTCAGACCTGACTCATTAGAGGGCAATAAAAGTCAAAGAAATGGGAGAAGCTTTTCCCCCAAAAAAAATCCCCCTTTCTAAAAAAGAAGAGCTTTTTCTTTTTTTTCTATGGAGTTTTTCGAGGGACAAAATTCTGTAAATTTGCTTATGATTAGTTGTAGGAACACCTACCAAAATATTTCAGAACTGTATTGAACAAAACAAGTATAGAAAAGAAACAAAAAACTAAGTTTTAATTGCATGACGTTCCTAATCACCCCCATAGAGACGCAGGCTTGGATTTTCTGTAGTGCATGACAGAAAAATACTAAATCAGCTCATTTAATCTAAAAACAGCCATTTTTAGCCTATTCACCTTAGGCATGATTTAATAGGTTTTGCATTATAATTTATGTAAAAAAAAAACTGCAGGCCATTTTAATGGAAATATACCCCCTATCTTTTAAAGTGGAATATGTGGTAATTCTGGCATTGCATTCCAATCTCTATGGAAACTGTGATCAAATCTGACACACATCTTATCTCTGTGGACACTAAGTTGTGCTGTATTTGGCAATTTGCGCCAATCTCTATGACAAACCCTGTGGCATTTCTGACAATGCCCCCACTCTCTATACAATCTGTGGTAATATCTGGCATTGCACAAATTTTATGTGAACAATCTTTGGCATTTCTAGCGTTGCACCAGTCTCTAGACAAACTGTGGTCATTTGCGACATGCACCAATATCTATGGACAATTTGTGGCATTTAGGGCAGTCACACTCAATCTCTATGACAACCTGCCTGTGGTCATATACATTGACCTAATCTCTATGACACTCTGTAGTTATTTTTAGCATGGTAGCCAAGCTCTATGACAATCGCTTGTCATTTCCGGCATTCTCTATGACAATTCTGTGTTAATTTCTGGCTTGCACCAATCTCAAAAACATGTGGGCATTTTCTGGCATTGCACCCAATCACTATGACAAACATTGGTTATTTATGGAATTGCACCCATCTCTATGACAAATGTGTTGATTTTCTGGATCGCACCCAAAAATTGTGACATAACCTGTGGTCATTTCTGGCATTGCACCAACATATGACAACCTGTGATAAATTTCTGGCCAATTCACCCATTCTCTGTGACCATATATGGTCATTTCTAGCATTGCACCCATTCTCTATGACAACCTGTGCGTAAATTCTGACATTGCACCTAAATCTCTAAGACATTCTTTGGTTATTCTGGCATTGTAACGCACAGCTCTATGACAAGCTTGGTCATTTCTGGATCACAACCAATTTCTATGACAATCTGTGGTTATTCTGACATTGCATTCATCTACAAAGACAACCGTGTCGCATTTCTGACATCGCACCCAATCGCTATGACAATCTGTGGTCAATTCTGGCATCTACGGTCATTTCTCAATCTCTATGACAATCTGTGGTCACCACAAGTCTTTGTATATTGCAGCCAAGCTCCTGCATCGGTGGTCATTTCTGGCACCCCCTAAACCCAATGCCTAAATAATTTGCGAGCACTGGACCATAGATTATACAATCCCTTTTTGGAAAAGTGTGCATAATGTGGGTAAGATAACATATAATGGGGAGTTTTTTATGTCATGGCTTGCAGCCGTCCTTGGTAAATTGGCGATAATATAGAATATCACTAGCGCTACAGATGGAGGAGATTAATATTTACAAGTGATCATGGACAGGTTTGGAGATATCTTGGACAAAGGCAAAGGGTAGCACAAGGGTAAACAAACAGAGTATTGAAGGGTAGTCTAAGGGTTACCCCATGAATCTGATACCTCTGATAATCAGAGACTGATTGGGAATTTATAAAAAATTGTTTTAGGCTATCATCAGTTAATAGGTCACCCAAAGTTCAATATGATAGTCATCACCTTATTAAATTCTAGAACCATCAGGACAAAAACTCCAGAACCATACACTAGTGGAATAGACTGCTTTCAGTACTGTACAACAAGTGCTAAAAAAAATTTCAATTTGCCGTCAAGTTTCCTAAATCTTGAAATTGTTGCACTGTTGTATACCTTATAGGAATATGCTGCTCTCATGCAAGCTCAGCTATAATTGAATATTGGTCAAAATATGGCTTTTTAGTTAAAATTATGATGTCAGATTTTAATTCCCACACCGTATTGTCCTTCTATACATGACAAATCCAGATGCGGGCCCTTTTTGTGCAAAATGAACTATATACTCGCAATAAATTGAATCAGTGTAAAAGTATAAGTTAAGGCGAAAGTGTACAAATCTATTACAAAACAACAAACAACTAACTGCAATGCAGATTCTCTGACTTAAAGGTGCAACGAGAGATTTTGAAGCCACCCAAATATTGTGTCATAATAGTAATTTCATATAGATTAGACACTAAATATATTTCTTACCTTTTATTTGGCTACAGAAATGTCTTCAAAGAGAGAAAAAAGGTGATTATGATTTGCTTATATTTCAGTATAAAACATAGGCTGAATTTCATATTTGCTCCTATACGAAATTAGACATTTCACAATTCTTGTACCAAAGAACCAGTTCTCAGCTTAATCCTTTCAGATGGGGATAATTTTGATGGAACGCTTTACATCAGGACAAAAATCAGTACTTTCGATTTTTTAGGGACACCTGATATGTGAAATCTCTCGTTGCACCTTTAAAGGTGCTTGTTCCGATTTATATCTATTGTGTTCTCTACTTGATATGAGAGCCTGGTACTTGCACATTAAATACTGTGGGAAACAAACTCGCGGTTTTGATGGTAGAAGCGATAATGCATATTGCAAAGCCCTATTCAATACTTGCTAATATTGATGGTTAGCCATTCAAACAGGTTTTTTTTACATTTTGGGAATAAAAAGGATATGAGGGCTCAAATTTGATGACGACAATGAGAAAAATACAGGCTTCATCTGATATCAAAATCGATACTACTTCTCGGTAAATCAGGGGGTCCCAAAGATGATTGGAACATACACCTTTAATACCATTGCTTGTAATTTAAATCAACATGTAACAAAAATATCAATGAACACAATAATAATTGTAGATTTGTATGTGTTAAGTTTTTAATTAGATGGTCTCTTAAATGAAAAAAAAAACTCTCCTAGGACTGACACACTGAAGAAAATGAGCATGTCTTAAAGGTCCATGGCCCGATCGCTAATAGACTCGTCCCCAGGGACCCCAGATTTTCCCGGAAGTGGTAAAAATTTTGGTATCAGAGAAATTTTTTATTCTACCCTGTGAAATCTAGGGGCTAAAGGATGATTGGTTTGGCTGTTATAAGCGAAAAGGTGCCCCTTTTGGTCGACCAATGTTAATTTTACACGTTCTCTATGGGAATGCAAAATCACGTTTTTAGCTCTCACATCAAATGGGTTTGAAATTCAGCGTGAAACTTTACAGATGGAAGTTTTGGGGTGAAGGCCATTTTATCAAGGTGAAAAAACCTTATAGACTTAAATCAGAACTCCCACCTTTACACAGGTCTGGGAATTTATTGCCATTTAAAGTAATGTATACCTGGTTTCATCAACAATTAGACTGGGTATCACACATTGCTTATTGACTTTATTTTGAAGTTAAGGGTCATTGTCGACCACGTTTCGGTATATTTGTGCACACCTGTCAATATTACTTCTCGTGGCATATGTTCATTGTATTTCAAACGGGTTGTTTTATTGTTCTCACGGGGGGG
This sequence comes from Ophioderma brevispina, assembly GCA_023653785.1. Classification (NCBI taxonomy): domain Eukaryota; kingdom Metazoa; phylum Echinodermata; class Ophiuroidea; order Amphilepidida; family Ophiodermatidae; genus Ophioderma; species Ophioderma brevispina. The sequence goes on from JAMKCH010081771.1 coordinate 24,092, forward strand.
TGTGGGACGGTGGCAGCTTGCCTTATTGCATTAAGACATAAGGATCACAAAATTAGGTTTAAGAATGAGCTAGATTAAAGACACATCGTGATTTGAAAATATTTGAAATTTGCAGGACTAGCTTCAAAGTCAAGGATAAGTCTGTAGCAATTCTCATAAGTTACTTTTTCCAACGAAGAATTGACAGAGCCAGGAAAAGGAAGGAAACGGCAGTGTTCAATGATGCGAATCTCATTCAATTACGTGTTGTAGTAACGTGTCCCGACCGGGACAGTAAGAGACTAAAATTGCGAGATTCTGTCTATTAGGTTTGCTCTGGTCTTTTCATGACAGGGTAGTTAGGTACCTGTATGTACATACATGCAAAAATCTGATTTTTGATGATTTTTTCGATTTTCTGCACTTTACAATCCACTGATAGCTGTCTTAACTCATACCTGGGCGTAGCTAGCATGCAAAGGCAATGACAGAAGGATTAGCAAATCATGAGGAGGGAGCAAGTCTTTCAATGTCAGAGGATGCTAAACACAAGAAACACACCAACTCACCCCCTAACTACAAATGCATGCACACGAGTCCTTAATTTAAAAACTATCAGAAGAGGTACCATATATACCCCCCCTTAAAACTCTTCAGGAAACATTTGTAGGATGGCCTACACTAACAAAAAACAAAACAAAACCTAGGCCACAAATGGAAAAACAAATTGTTGCATGTAGAACTTAACAAGGGGTTGCATACAGCAATCATCCAACAACCATTAAAGGCTGACTCAGAGATTCCGATGAGGGCGCCTCAATTTTCAAAACAATCATGTTTTTTGGTATGTACAAAATGATGTCATATAATAATCACGGTGAAATAACTAAGCTCAAATCGAAGGCCCCCCTTTCATATAGAAAAATCCACACTTTTTGTTTATCAAAATTCCGGATCCAGAAATTTGTGTGATAAAACGGGATTTCTTATGGGCACTGTTATATATGCATAAATGTTTACTCCATGAAAACGAAACATTCCAATATCTCTAACTTTGGAATTAGCATTTTAGGCTACTATCTTTATTTCTAGTCGTTCTGTTTTTAATTTTACACAAAAAATATTATATTTCGAAGCTCTGATTCAGCCTTTAAGTATGGTCAAACTTGAAGACCAATTTGATCACAGTTAGAGGCACTATTCAGTGAGTTGCGAAAATCGAGAAAATCAAAAAAGACTCATCAAAAATCACTTTGCATGTTTGATAAAAGTAGAGGCACCTAACACATCCTGTCAATGATACCACCAGAATGACACCTAATAAGACAAAATCGGACATTTTAGCATTACTTCCGTACGGACACTTACTACAACAGGTAATGGAAGGAGATTAAGCTTGACCACTGCCGTTCGTTTTCTTCCTTTTCTGGCAACTCTTCAGGTGAAAAAAAAGTAACTTAGGAAAATTATACAGACGTATCCTTCACATTAACCAGTTCTGCAAAATTTCAAATATTTGACTCTTTGGGTGAATCACTGATAGTGTCTTTAAGCACCCTATATATAAGGTTTTACATACCACTCTAAATGAAATGGATTTCTGACGTTAAGAAAATGAACACCTTGGATTAATAAAATTGAAACACATATTTACTACCTACCCACATGTGTTCAAAATGTGAACATGATAGAACACATGTGTTATTGTGGGGAACATCATTTGAAACTTTTTTGTGTTCGAAAGTTGAACACCTGAACACGTGCTAGAAGGCAACACATTTTGGTGTTCAAAGGTAAAGTTTTGAACAAGGAGGTGTTTCAATAAAGGGTTAACAGTTAGAAAATGTATAGTGGAAAAAATGTGATTTAAATTTGCAACATGTAGTGTGAAGAGTTAGAACATGCAGTGTTCCATATAAGAATACTCAGTTCAAAATAGAATTATGTAAGGTTACAAATGAGAAACATAAAAATGTGTTCAATTTGGGTGTTCAAAAATAGATTTCATTAAAAAGTTTCAAATAGCCAAGTTTTGAACATGACATGTTAAAATGAGAACTATGAAAATAAATAGGGTTTACTCTGGATGAGTTCAAATGTGGGATAACAGCAAATTGTAATTTCACAGTATCAGAAAATGCCAATCAAAGAACAACAAATGCCAAAGAATAATTCAAGTTGGAAATCAAAAATATTTTATTACAAATTCCATTGGACCCGGAAGTATTACAAATAACTGGACAGAAGAAAACAATTGCAATTAAACATACTCAGCATGTAAATTATCCAATCCAAAATTGCAATTAAATATACTCAGAGTGATATTAAACCAATTCTAAAAATTGCAAATTCTTCTACCCAGCTGTCCCAACCATTACCAATAACGGATTTAAATTGGAAAAATTACAGTCCCGCCAGAGACACTCCGTGGTAAAATTTCACTCCAGGTACGGTGATGCGGGGAGCACGTCGAATTCAACAGCCCCGATCGACCAAGATACAAGAACATGGTCATAAATGGTGGCCCTAAAATTAAACAAAATAAGAGAAATGTTCTCGTATTATATACACAATCAACTCCTCTGCGATACACAAGTCTAAACGATTCCCAAGCTGGTGAATGGGTGAATTTTAAGAATGACTGAATGGGATATTTTCCAGCTGCTGCCAGTGTATTCTCGCCCAAGTAGAAATAGAATTGCCGCTAATTTGACAACTGATTCTTGAGAAAAAATACCGTCAGGATGAAGAACGCAAGGGTTAAGAATTGAACACCGTACAGAAAAATCCGTTTTTTAAATGAATTCGGGAACACTGGTGTCAAAAGTTATGTTACGAGTGGAACACTTTCTTCATCTTTTTATATTTATTGTCAAGCTTAATCAACATTATGCCGCAGGGATATAGGGCCTAGCTACCGTAGCTAGGATAGGCCTAAGGGAGCCAGGGCCCGACTGATCTGGTGTTGGCCAGCACGAAAAATGGGCTCATGCAATCAGCGTTCTTCATCACAACATTGTACTCTTACCCCAAATAATTATTAGGTTCGTGTGTATGCAGCCTCTATCTAACCTTTTCATAAAATTGTTAATTAGGCTAATTAGACCCATCGACACTTATTATGGTCGCGCCACCACACGGTCAATCACTTGAACGCTAAAGGTATCGGTTTTGAACACATGTGTTTAAAAGACGGCAAGCAATATTTTAAATGCAATGTTCAGAAACTGGAACACCTTTGAACACCTGGCATAAACAGTGAAACACGTCGGGTCAAAATGGTGTTATAATCTAAATCACACGTGTCGGCAATGTAAATTGAAACACAAATTTACGCGTCATGTATCCGAACGCGGTCATTTCATTTAGAGTGTATCATTAAGTATAGTCCAACTTGACTTGGCCAGGAAACAGTTGACAACTGATACGGCTAGTATAATCATGCCAAGGTTCCATTAACTTCTGTTGCTAATCTTGATTATTAATTAATGGAGATATCATGATTGTTAGCGTTCACTCAAAGCAATCCTTAAAAAAGTTAATTGTGCATGAAATCTCGATTTTTAAATGAAATAAAGAAGGAAAATTCTCCCTGGTTATTTTGTGTGGCGAAGATATAAAAAGGTTAATGACCCTGTGTTCAGTGGACATGGTAACCAAAAAATGGACGAGAATGGATAAAAAGACAAAATGAATAATTTCTAGTTATCCGTGTATTAGAATGGGATTAGTTTTCCGAGGAAAGAATGGTTTTAGAAAATAATTGGGAACTATTAGTACCTTAAAATTCATGATAAGAGGGAAAGACAGGATTTTGAAACACTTTTGGTGGGGTCAATTTTTATTTAAGAGATGGACAGGTGTATGATCACAAAAAATGAATGCCATGCAACTACACTCGTACCAAATTCAAGGTTACGGCTAAAAATAGTGCCAATTGAGGGTGTATTAGTGTGAAGTGAATGTGTGCCATTTGTGTTTGCATGTGTACACGGTGTGGGTGGTTAGATAGGACGTGTGTGTGTGCGTGTGTGCGGTGTGTGTGACTGGAATATATGTAGGGACTAAAACATCAGAGTATTGTGCTTTGTTCTGTTAGAGAGTACTGCTCACTTAATAAACATTATAAGGTGGGTGACCCGATTGACAGCCTCCCCCCCTCCCCCCCCCCACTTTACCCCATCAAAAGGGAGCTTTGGTATCAGAAAGAAGTTCATATTTTCCAATAAAACCCCAGTGAAAGTGTGGTATACCACATTATTAACATAACACACCACTGGTCAAGGCCAATTTAAGACCCACAGTTTTGATTCTACTATCCCACAGCTGGGCCAATTTAATAGATCCTTTTGGTGACATGCTTCCATTGTGAAGGATTTAACAAAAGCATCATATGAAAAATGGGGCACTTACCTGTGGGCCCTTAAGACCACCCCCTTTTTTTCAGGCATATCCAGCAGTGTACAAGGGTCCCATTTGAGCAAGTTTAAGTTCACAGGACTTCCCATTTCAAGCAAAATTTTTGTTTTTTAACTACTTTGTGACCTAATTTTGAACAAAAATTCGTTCTCAATGGGTTCCAAAGGTTTCCTAATTTTCAGTGTGCAAGGACCCCCCCCCCATTTTGAAAGTGTTTGTTCAGTGCACAAGGCCAAGGTGCAGCCCTGCGTTCCGCAAGCCCCTACCCCAATGAAAGGGAGTGCCCCCACCCCCGACCTATATATCATTATCAAAAGCGGGACATACTCACTGATTCATAAAATATTATATAGATACTTTGACTCTTTTTGCTGGACATTGCTTTCAAGCCAGGGGGATAAAGGACAAAATTTCCAATCATGATCATGGAGAATCCTCTTGACGTCTCAACATCATGGAGTAGGTTCCAATTCCAAATCACCCCATTTAATTTGAAAAAAACACACCACATAACATCTCTTGGTTAAGATTTGGTAAAATTCTACTTAGCTCACAAGTTGAGAACCCTATACATTAAATTCCATGCTTATCCATAACCTAGCACAAGGTAGTACTTTATCATTAATTCATTGAGTACCACCCTATCACATTTCAACTTTTTCTTCCAGATAGTTGTTTGTCACAATATTGAATTTCTGTTTGTTGGGCTTAATGTCAAAGGTCAGATAGCTATCCATCTAGTGTGTCATATGATTCCCTATAATTAATCTCGTGTCTATAGTGCAGGGGTGCATGTTTCTAGCTGGGTGTAAATGACTCTACTTTTGATAGATACAAAAACATTTACCCCATTTAAAGCCACCAAAAAATCACTTTTAAAATCACATTGTTCATATACATGACCCCTTCTTGTCTCCATGGCGAAGGAATGACCCTGCCAAGCAATGATAATCAGATAGATAACTTGTTTTGTTGTTGTTTTCTTTATTTGTTGTTATTGTTATCCTCTTTACTCTGAGAACATTCATTAAAATTGTACACAGATAAGATCAGAAAAGGATTTATCCTTATCTTATTTTTGGGTTAGTTTCATTTGCTTTTTCCCCTTAAATATGATTGCAAAACAGCAACAATAATAATCAATCATGTCAATTGTATAAGCAAAACAACCAATAAGAGAAATAACTAAAAACAACCAATAGGACCAGTCTTTAACCAGGAATAAAGAATATTTGACTTCTTCACATCTGGGAGTGGTATGGTATGCTCAATTGATCTATAAATTCAATAGGCTTTATCATTGGGCTTACTGAAAATTGGTCTGATGGAGGTACACCAAACAAACCAAAATTTTAACAAAATTTGAAATGTATCTACATTTTCAATATTAACATTTGACCATGGCCTTATATCAGAGAGCAGGTGTGGAATCAAGGGGATTTCTAAGGCTATCCCATAAGCCCTAGGTCCCTGACCGTTTTTAAGAAACATACAGCACCCTTCTCCAGTGTTCAAAACAAATGACCATACAGGGATATGCTGCCAATATCGGTCTCATTTTCGGTCTTCTGGTATTATGACCCTTTTCATGCCAATTTTGGAATATGATCACTTTTTCAAAATGTTGTCAAATTTGTTGGAAAATTAGACCAAAAGTTAAAGGTGCAATGAGAGATTTCAAATAACAGATGTCCCTAAAAATGTGAAAATTATGATTTTTGCACTGGTGTAAAGCTTTCTATAAAAAAATATCCCCATCTGAAAAAATTAAGCTGAGAAATGTTTCTTTGGTACAAAAATTGTGAAATTTCTAATTTCCTATAAGAGCAAATATGAAATTCAGCCTATGTTTTGTATTTCAAGCTATTTCTGTAGCCAAATAAAAGGTAGGGAATCTATTGAGTGTCTAATCTATATGAAATCACTAAATATCACAGAAAATTGGGATGACTTGAAATCTCTCATTGCACCTTTAAAGGGTGACACAAAAAAGGTTTGGTAAATTTATGCTAAGTGATACGATATGTATTGTATTAAACACTGAAAGCAGAGACAAGGAAGTCCCAATTTGAACATAACAACCAGAATATCAGCACTGCACCAGCTATGCTAATAGAAATGTTTTTTGCTGGCTTGATCCACTTTGTATTAACTTGTTGATTGGCTACAAAGAAGGCTGTATGATTATTTCTCTCCTCACTTTATTCTTCATCTTATTTCTATCTCTACTCCTTACTTTTTTCTTCACCTCTACTTCTACCTCTGCTTCCTCATTATGGAATAGTATTACATACCTCAGCAAGACATGTTGAAAAGTCTGTCCTTCTTGTCCAAATTCCCATATCCTGTATTCCTGTTAAGTGTTTGTTTAGCTTAGATATATTGTTTGTTTTTTGTTAGGTATATTTACCTATGTAATATTTTATATCATCCCTTACTTGTGTCATTATTGTAATATTGAGTATATTTTACTTGTATGAATTACAGGGCCAGCAATAACTATAAGCCCTATCGGGTTGTCCATTACTGGTCCTAGCATATCATATCCCTCACCTGTTCATCTTAGCACAGTTTATAATTGATACTTTATGTATTATTATATAATATACTGTATTATACATTTCTGTCACGTAGTATATGTTATGCTGAATAAATTGAATCTTGAATCTGATGGTCCGATAATATTTTCCCCCCTCACATGGAAGTATATCCGAAAACATCTCATTACAAATTTTGAGTTAAATCAGTCCAGCCGTTTGGATAGTAAATGTGGTATACCACATTTGGAGACATTTCTGTTCCTAACATCAAGAGGATATGCTTCCTGGCCTGAAATTTCACTGGGGTAATGAGAAAAATAAGAACTTTCTTCCGATACCAAAATCGCAATTTTCATGGAGTAAAGTGGGGGGGTGAGGTTGTGGATTGGGTCACCCACCTTTAATGAGCCAATCAACACCATGGTAAGATTAGTGGTACAATATATACATCAAGACAAAAATGTTGTATGTCATTTAAGTAAAACAATAAAGGGGTACATAAATTAATGTACCTGGGTAGATTAAAATAATGTACTTAGGAAGAGTACTTCTAGACACAAAAGGACACAATTGTCTTTTTTTTTTTGTACAAAGTTTTGTTCACTTATTTATTGCCATATTGGTGATTTTACGAAAGTTTACAAAGAAAATACAAAACAATACGTCTTAATATTACAATTTGCAAAAATACATCAATCAAGGTTTTTAATTAGAAATACACATAAGCTGCTCTTTGTTTTAAACTCTGACCACATTTTCAAGGATAAAAGGAAGTAGTATTTTGTTGATGGTAAATAACTGAAAAAAATTTGAGTGTGTGACAATGGGTGAAATTAAATTTCAGGAAGGGAAATTCCAGAATTTGTGCACACATTGACAATTCTTGTCCCAAAACTGAGAATGTTAGCACTATTTTTTTTGTTTTGTTGTTTTTCCTTGGATAAGGATAGTATAAGTATGCAGGGAGACAAATGCCCTGTCCCTATATACTGGTACCACATACTGCTTGTGGCTACCCGGCCCAGGGGGGGTAGGACATGCCAACCTAACCAACAGCAATTCAAAACGGCATTACTTATGGGTGCTAGTCTGTGTCAAAGACTTAACGGTAAGAGGCGCTCTTTAACGCAATATCGCACGGTCACCCCAGACTTGAACTTAAGGCTAGGCCTGGTCCTATATTTAATTAAATGACCGTTATTGAAATTACACTATTTTGCGGCGGGGTTAATCCACTAACCCGACGGATTTTGAGTCAATATTATTTCGTACGTTATCATGATATTACTAAGATCTTTTGAACACATGTTTAAGAGCTGATTTTTTTAATGTCGCTGGAACAGACTCCATAGTAAATGGACGTAGCAGTTCCCAAAATTAACCATTTGAAATCACCAATGCCCCAAATCGAGCCAGATCGTGTCCTAACCCACCCCCCCCTGAACCCTCAGTTTGCCTTATAATGGTGGCAACCCAGCAGCACACATGTTGGCACATCAAAACAGGTTGTCGGTTTTAGAATATATGTTCCAAACCAAAATGCAGACGGCGTTCCTAGCCGTCAATTCACTTGTATTTTTTGATTGTAAGTTTTTAAAAACTCCCTACCTGTTTTCATGTGTGCACAATTGTTTTGATGTCCCTGTAAATAACTGTGCCCATTGGGAGGGTAGATCCAAAGCCTATACCAGAGCTAACATAATCACACAATCAATGGATATTTAGTACACATTTCTCTGTCAAGCAAATACTGTTCATCTGCACAACATATATTCGTTGATTTCTAAACACTTTGGTGCTGTTAAAACTTATCTACGGCAATATGTATACTAACATCACTTTCATTATCAGACTTCAAAAGTTACAAGACTGGGGTGCCAAATCCATCTATAGAGCATTAAAATGTAAAATATGACCATGCTACTTAGTAATTTAATCTGGGAATTTAATGACTCCCAGTCCGGGAATTGATACACATTTTGGGGGGAAAATGATCTTGATGTAATAGTGCCATACTGTGTATGTTTGTACCCTGTTAATGGGATTTAACACATAGCTTAGATTTTTATGTCTGAATAATTCTAAGGAATATTTTATAAATCCTTGGAAATAGGCATATTAGGACTCATTTAAATATTATGATGGTTTAAAAAATGTGATGACCATTCATGACATGTTAATTTTAGAAAAATGAGCAACAAATGTCAACTCACTAAGCTACCATGTACCTGGAGTTAAATACAAGTAGAGCTAAGATTACAACCAGGATAAATAATCATTGGACATGCTAGGCATATTGTGCAGCCAACTTGCTATTTTTATTGGGATGTACACTATTCAAATAGACACAATAGTTGCATAGTGAGTGATTTTATTGAAGGTGCTTATTATGTTAAGTAAACCAAGTAAAGCATGCATATGAACCCAGTTTAAAATAAAATTTTCTACTTTTTTGGACTTGAAAGTGAAATTTATTACCTTTTAATGGTATGTATTTGTTAAGAGCAAACTAAGAGAACATTTCATCCTCACTCCATTGACATTTGAGTGAACTTGTAGTCCAATAGTCTATTTCCATCTGCTTGGAAACATTGTTTCATATTTTAAAGGCAGTTTGAATGCATAGTCTTTTGTTTGTTTGGCGTTCAAATTTGTATTGAAATTTGTATGCTTTTGACATACAGGGAATGTATAGAAAAAGATATAGAAAAAGATATGCTTGGATACATTTGTTTGCCACGAGTGCAGTCACAGCATCACGCATAAAGGGTGAAATGTACATAAAGTCATGTTATGTGATGTCTAGATGATCTAAGGTAGTCTGATACTTCCAAGTCAACTTAAGATAGAGGTTTGAGTTGGAGTTAGGATTAGGGTTAGGGTTAAGATAAGGGTTAAGAGTAATGGTAAGGGTTAGGGCGAAACTTGATGTTGGTGATGACAGTTGGCACAGTGCCATTCAGGTACAAAATACCAGGTTTGACTGGGCATACAGACTCACTTAGATTCGAGATAAATACTATAGAAATCTTGTAAAACAATGCCTAGAATCTTAAAAAAACTTTCAATGTTAATGAGGGGAGTTTGCACTAACTGAAACTTTAAAGGGACAGGAGGAGATTTTTTGAGGATACAGATTTCTCTCAATTTGAACTTGATCGGTTGTAGAACACCTATCAAAAAGGTTTCAAAGGTTTATTGAAAACCAAAAACTGTTTTGAACTTGCTTGCTATCATAATCGTCCCTTTATAGAAAAGCATACTTTGATTTTTTCTGTTGTGCACTTTAGGTGTAATCTAATTGGTAAGCATTCCAAATATGCATAAAACTTGCATTTGAAAAATAAATTGGGGTGCTTCTTTCTGGAAATGTCATTGTGTCTTTTTAACCTGTAATCCAAAATAGGTCACATTTATCCTATTGCAATATGTGATCTCTTTTAGTTTATTAATTTGGAAGAAACTACTTCCTTCCTAAAACCAGGAATAGATTTATTCCTACACATAAAACTATATCTGACCTTACCATTAAAGATATTTTAAAGGATATAGCAACAGATATGGTTTGATTACAGTTACCAGAAATTATGAAGTAGTCTATGGGCCATTACACAAAGTGACGCTCACATTAAATGGTGTATTGGATTCAAAGGTAAATTTGGAAATAATATACAAGGTAAGTTGGTATGTTAGTATAATATAGAGAAACTAATTTCTTGTAATTGAAAAATGCCCTTTAAAATCATCACACAACACAGTATGATTTGTTGCAAACACACTTCATGTCTTTGTGTTGTATTTATTTATTTCCACCCAACACAGTGTGATTTACTGCAACCATGTTTTCAAGTTTCTTTTTATTTCTTCTCTTAATTGTTCTCTGAGGAGCTAATACATAACCCATTGCTCAGACACACATGTGTATAATGCTACCATCTCAGCCCAAAACAATAACTGATCCACTGCAAAGATTCAAAATATCTGAAATTTGCAAACTAAATAACCTAAAAGTGAAGGATAAATCTGTAAAAGTTTCATTATTATTTTTTTTTCAACTAAAAATTGATAGAAAGGGAAGAAAACACAGTAAGTGTTCAAACTTCAAAGATATGAATAATTATGTGTTGCAGTTAGTCTCCTATTTTGTCCTTATTGTAAGTTGCTTTTGTTTTATCACCTGTAAGATATGCTAGGATAAATGAAAAATGCCTTTTTTAATGATTTTTCCCTATTTTCTGATTTAGCAAATCACTGATATTGCCTTTAACCTAACCAGTGGACTTATAAAAATTAATGCAATGAAAGCCAGTGGTTGGAATTGTCTTCTCAGAATAAGAAACAACACTAAAACTACTGTGAAATTGAAGCTAACACCCTGCTAACACTAAGACAAAAGGTTTGAATTTGTTTAAAGGCGTGTGTTCCGATCATCTTAAAAAAAAAAAAAAAAAAAAAAGTAGTATCGATTTTGATATCAGATGAAAGGCCGTATTTTTCTTCTCTTAGTCGTCCTGAAGTTGAGCCCTCAAATCCATTTCATTCCCAAGATATAAACAAAAACAACCGTATTTATGGTTAACCATCAATATTAGCACGGCTTTAAAATATGCATTATTGCTTCTACCATCAAAACCGCAAGTTTGTTTCCCCACGGTACTTGATGGGGTGTATGTGCAAGTGCCAGGCACTCATATCAAGTAGAAAACACAATAGACATAAATCGGAACAAGCACCTTTAAGTTTTTAATCAAATTTCACAGTATTTGTTTCACTGAAAAGGGGGCACTGAATAGACAGTTATAAGAAGTCTAAGATGGTGCATTTTAAGGAGGGATTCTTAGGTTAAATACAATAATCACACAATTGCTCTCTCCAAATTAGCCTACAAGTATAATGGAGGTTATGGCAGTCCCTTCTGCAATTCTTGCACATGTAGATCTCCAGAGTAGATAACCATTTCTCATTTAAAATCATTTAAGTATACATAAAGAAAGTAGTTACTCAATTTGATTGCTTTAACAGAGGACACATATTTGCATCATTTTAAGCACAGCAGGCATGCATCTTTGAATCTCCGAAAGCTGATTTGTTGACCTGATCCAAAGACATGACAAACAATTACAAGCCAACAGCATCACTGGGAGGGGGCATGTGGGTCAAAGAACTCTCCCTGAAGGCCCTCAATCAGCACATCAAATTAGGACAAAACTGAAAGAAATGCGGTAAGTTTCTTCTTTGATTAACTTCCCCCACTTACCCTCAAGGGTAGGGTAACCTTCCCCAATTGCCTTTTTAGACCACCAATACTGATTACATACTCACAAGCACAATATATGAAACACTTTCAACCTTTTTTTTCATTAGAAAAATATTTTAGCTGATGGTGTCTGGACAGGTTCTCAGTGTCTAATTGAGCTTAATTTTGAGGAGTTAATGTGAGGAGTTAATGTTGGATGATTGTATCCAACTCAGAAGGGAGACTTGCAGAAGGAAAGCTTGCAGAAGTCTTGCACAATGAATGAAAGCATACAGAAGGATGACTTCCAGAGGTAAACTGACAGAAGGTAGACTTGTAGAAGGAAAGCTTACGGAAGTAATGTTACAGAGGAAAGCCCTAGAGAAGGGTTCCTTACAGAAAGAAAGTTAACAGAGGGAAGCCTTGCAGAAGGAAGCCTTACACTTAGAAGGAGAGCTTGCAGAAAGAGGATTTACTGAACTCCTTAATTACAAAAGGAAGTCCTACAGAAGGAAAGCTTACAAAAGGGACACTTATAAAGAAGGAAGACCCCCAGAAGAAAAAAGACTAAGAAGACTCATGAAAGAAAGACTAACAAAATGAATGTGGCTTACGAATGGAAGCTTACAGAAGGAAAGCTTAAAAGGAAACTTAGAGGAGAGTTTACAGAGGAACCTACCGAGTAAGCCATATAGAGGAAAGCTTCCACGAAAACTTAAATGATGAAGACTTATAGCAGAAGACTTAGAGAGCTTATTACTCAGAAAAGGAATATTTAAAAAAAATATAATTCGCGTTTCTCGGCTTTCGCGATCGCTTGTTCCGCGATCCGCTATATTCAAAGAATATAAGCTGTGGGCCCTCCATGACCTTTGAATTTGCACGTGACCTTGACTCTCAACATAATGGGGATCCCATTGAACACCTATGACAGAAGTTTGGGGTTACCATTGAACTTCAACTTTTCAATTGTTGTTGAGGTCAATTTTACATTTTTTAGCCTATTTAAGAACTTGACCTTCACAGACCTTGACCTCGGTACATGACCTTTGACCTTATCAACATATGAGAAGGGATCCCATGGTGCACCTATTACAGAAGTTTGGTTCCCATTTGAACTTCACTTTTCAATTGGAGTCATTTTACATTTTTAGTAGCCTAGTTTTTCCATTTGACTTCACATGATCTGTGACCGCAGGCACATGGACCTTTGACCTCATCAACATATGAGGGATCCCATGGTGCCACTATGACGAGAAGTTTGGTTCCAATTGAAACTTCAACTTTTCAATTTCTGTCAATTTTACATTTTAGCCCTATTTTTCAATTTTTCAAATTTGCAATATTTTTAATTTTTTGATTTTTTTTCTTTGGCACATGACCTTTAATATGAGGGATCCCATGGTGCACCTTTACGAAGTTTGGTTCCAATTGAACTTCAAAAACTTTTCAATTGAGGTGAAGTTTTTAAAAAAAACTTAACATTTTAAGAGACACCCCATCCCCGGGGGCCACTTGTATTCAAAGGTGGATATGATGCTGAACAGAAAAGCGTAAAAATGGGCTCTTTTTTTTTTCCAACAGACGATTTACCGCGTACTTGATTAGGGTGTCAAAAACAGCAAAATAGGAAAAAAAAGGGCTTGCTTTTTTCGTAACCCGAAATTGCGACGACGCGAGATCAAAATCATCAAAAATATTGTAATTTTGAAGTTTTTTTGTAAAATGTAATTTCTGGCAGATATTTTATCAACACAATGCATTTGCTTACTTGTTTTAAGGTCGCAAAAACTGACAAAAAACTTGTTTTTATGGTAGCAAAACAGAAAAAAATGTTTGTTTAGGTATCTGTGTTTTTAGTCGGTGGGGAATACTGGTTTAGGGTTGCATTTGGAAGTCCATGTTCACGCATCATATCCACATTTGAAATACAAACGGCGCCACCCCCCCAACCAAGGGACAACACCACACATTACATTCGACAATCCAAAATACATCCACACCACATAACACGCCCAAGGATTGCTAAGTGGTCTCAGCTAAAGCTGGCGGCCCACAAAAAGTGGGGGGGTGGAAGGGGTGATTGATGATGGAAAGCCATGGCAGTGAGTGTCCAGATTAAAGCAAATCATGTGGTGAAGTGCCCCCGGACCCCTACACTTTATCTATCTATACAAAAAATGATTGAATTATAAATTACAAGTATACACCACAACAAGAACTTGACAAAGTCATAAATATGTGATGTGATCGAGAAAACACACCCAGGTCACACAGGACAGTTTTTGAAAAAAATAAAAAGAAAAAGAAAACTACCTTAAAATCTGTTATGTTGGTACTTTATTTTTTGTCAGATTGTAAAGGCATAACTTTGATATGTGTATCAAGAAGAAAGAAGTAAAAAAGTTAGGGAACTTTATATTTCAAAACTTTGCAATGATAGTCAAAACTCAAAAATAGAAATTTCACCCTGTGGGGGTTTTCCCAGATTGCATTACATAAAACTAGCAATCTATGCAGTCATTTGGGATATCTACACAAGAGGACTATAAAAGAAGATATTGGAATGAACCTTTTGCAGGGGCATAACACTTTGGTTTAAAGTTTGCCATATTTTTAAGTGGAATGTTCCATCTATCACTTTACTCTTAGCATCTGATAGACTGCCCCCATAGGGCAGTCGTGAAAAGATTGCAAATAAGGAAACAGTAATGTTGGCTTTCTGGGAGTCATTAAACTTCATCACATTTGCTGTAACTTTTTTCACAATTGCTGCCCATGCATATGAAAAACAAATTACATGTTTTAAGCTTTTGACTATGCTTTTATTTTTCTGTTTAAGCTTTCCCCAATTCTTTGTTCTTTATGGGTTCACAAAATACTACAGCATGGTCGTGTACAGACCTGAAACCCGAGCTTTAAAATAAAACACTATAAGGCTGGTATTCTGAAAGTAAGTCTAACTTTAGACCTGGGTTTAAACCAGGGTTAGTCCTACACGAGTGGACCTCTTTTCCTTTCAACATACTCTAAAAAATACAGCAAGTAAACTTGCATCATCCCCCTGGCAAGATGGCAGTCTGGAACATGACCTCAGATGACCTTTGACTTTCATACATGACCTTTGATATCACATTCACATATAAAAAGTCTGGTTTAATTGGACTTCAAGTTTTCGAAGAAGACCTGAAAAACGAAAACCCAACCAAACTGGAACACACATACATACACATACAACATGACCTCAGATGACCTTTGACCTTGGTCTTTGACCTTTGACATTATCCACATATGAAGGAACCCCTACTGCACCTTAAGTCTGGTTTAAATTGGACAGGGGGATAAAAAAATTGTTATAACGGGTGCGAAAATTCCTCGAGTGAGAAATTTTCACACCCGTTAAATTTAACTGTCACAGTACTTTGAAAGAAAAAAAAAGGTCCACTCATGTAGGACTAACCCTGGTTTAAACCCAGGTCTAAAGTTAGACTCCCTTTCAGAATACCAGCCTAGCCTAAAAGTTTTACCCAATATAGAAGGCAAAGTCAAACAAACAACAATGAAAACAGCTGAAACACTGAACAGTTAGTGTATAAAAATCAACACAACAACTGAAATACACAATTATAAATAGAGAAAGACAAAACATATCTGATTTTAAATCTATGGATTAACTACAATACAGCTAGCTCTCTCATCGATGAAGATGATGTCACCAAATTGTCAACATTACAAATACATAAACTAAAACAACTTCAATAATACAATTAAGCAGGTATTGCTTTCCATGTTAACATACATAATGTAAAAAAATATTACAAAATATATTAATAACAATAACAATATGGATGCAATCCCAGATACCATAGTTGGAGTACTGTATGAAAGCTTTAGTCATTTACAAAATTGTACAAAAATGTGGAATGGGAAACCTGAACAACAAAATTGCTGGAAAGTATGTACATTTAAAGGCAGTGAGATTTCAGGCAGTGTTAAAATTACTGACTCTCTTCAGAAATACATGTACAAAAATGTAAGGATGAAATTGAGAAATGTAGTTGAAGATGGGATTGAAAGATACTTTTACCTATGTTATTTTCACAAGGGTTTGAGCACATTTGTCTTTGTGCAAAATTCTCCAATTTTGCAAATGGACATAGAAAAGAACAAAAAAATGTGAAAATATATTTATGTAAGAAGAGTTGCAGGTGCTTGTTCCAATTATCTTTAGGACCCATCTGACTTACCCAGAGTGTATAGTTTTAATTTTAAGGTTAAAAACTGTATTTCCTCATTGTTTCCTTAAATTTCAGCTTTCAAATCCATTTCTTTCCAAAGATAGAGACCAAAACTGTCCTTTTAAGGGGTTTGACGTGTGATTTGTTTACGCGTACGCTGCTTTACACCTTTAGCATTCTGTTTAGAGCCCAGTCATCGACAAATGGAAGAATTTTAGTTTTGAGCTGCGAAGGTATCATGCGCATATACTGCGGATAACGGTGCGTTTGCGTTTGTTTGCGTTTATTCAAATCACGCATCTACGCCTGGTTCGGCCTTTGCTGCATGCCGATGTTGCGCGGATTTTTTCTTGCCGCCCAATAAGACGCCAATTTTGATAAAAAGTGTCCAATTTCTGTGGTTTTCGCGTTTTGTAATGAAAAAAATTAAGCGGTGACCCTCCTTTATTTCAAAATTTGAAGAAAAAGAACACGACCTCGGGACATAACGGGACCTCAACTATTTAGAAATTACAACGTTTATCGAGAGGTTTTTAATTTGTAGGCGATCCAAACGTCAAATTTTGACTTTCCCAAGACTTGCGTGGTTAAAAAGTGACAACATAACTTTTTGTTTGGCTTATGAGCTCAAAAACAAAGTCGGGTGACCCCCATTTTTATTTCAGTTCTTAATCAGCACTGTGTTTGTAAATACAATATGTGGAAATCTGGAAATTTTACGAAGTAGATCACTAACACGTCAAAAAACCCTAATGGTTACCCAACCAAATTTTTTTTTTTTCAATGCTTGAAATATGCCGTATCACCTCATTAAAAACACCTTAGAAAAACTGTGCCAATGACTAAAAAAGAATCAACATGCCACAAAAAGGGGTAATTACACGTTTTTTACCTCAAAAGTGGTTCAGAATTAGAAACTCCCTTTCATCGGTGCATAGTTGAATCAAAATGGGGTAAAAATAACCCGGTTGTTTAAAATATTTTTAAGAACTTAAAATATTTTCAGAACATCAAAAAAGCAACCGGCAAGTTTGTTTTCCCTCAAATTGGTGGGAGTGTGCAAGTGGGGGCCAGACTCTCATATTCAGTAGGAACCCAATACACTTAATGGAGCAAGACCTTTAAATTATGCTGAATAGATTCTGTAAAATAACAACTAGCACGATTCTCAAAACTTGTTGAAAATGTAAACAAATATGTACACAGAGTTAACAGCATGAAATGAAAGTACAACTGGAAACCAAAATACCCATGTTTTTCTATTAAATACATGCATTATCTATAAATTTGAAACTGTAAGATGTGAAATTGTATGAGATAAGGTCTGCTTGTGGGGGGCACATTTACAGACAATTTTTAATTTCTCCCTGACAACCAAAAACAAAAACCAACAAAAACACACCAAACCAAAATTGGGCTTATGCCATAGTTCAGTGTGGCGCCACAGCCCAGCTTCATTTTCTGGGGGGAAGGAAAATGGGGGGGGGGGAAGTTGAAATTTGGTGGGGGGGGGGCACAAAAACGGCAATTCTGGGGGGAAAAAAAAAAAAATCAAAATTGGAGATTTTCAACCACTTTTGCGCCCAATTGCAGAATTGTGCCCATATTTGGTGATTTTTGGCCCTAAATCAATGATTTTTGCCAACAAATCATAATTTTCTTCGGGGGGGGGGTGAACTGGTGGGGAAAGAAAGAAAGAAATTTGGGGAGGCAAATGCCCCCATGCCCCCCCTGGGGCCCAACAACAGGGCACTGGCGTATGGGTTAACTAGGATCTACTAGGATGGACGGATAAACATCACATGATAATATTAAAGGCTGATTAAGAAATTTTGAAAATAATGTTTTGTGAATAATTAAAAATTAGTCACACCTAGAACTAAAGATATCACCTAAAATGCTCACTTCCAACTTTGAGATGAATCGATGTTTATACCGTGTATAACAAAACATTTAATGGTGAAACAGTGCCAGAGATACGTTTTTTCTGTATAAACAAAAAATCCAAATACAAGATTTTAAGAAAGGATTGTGGATTTTCTATATGAAGGAATTTGATTGAGCTTAGCTATTTCAAACAGGATTAGTATTTGAACATTCAACTAGTATGTGAACATTCAACAAGTATTCAAGTAGTATGTATTGCAAAAAAACATGATTTGTTTGAAAATTGAGGGCGCACTCCGCTCAAAATATCTGAGTAGCTTAAAAACAAAATTAGATCAACAAAAAAGGGACGAGTCACAGGATCAAACTGATCATTATCACATTTAATTTGCATTTTTCTTCATTACAATGCACTTGTACTTTGAGTTTGTTTGTATAAATCTGTGATGTCGCATGCAGTTTCAAAGTATTGTTGAAACAAAGAAAAAGTGGAAAACTTTCCGAGAATGAAAGCGGCCATATTGATTAAGCTATCTTTCAAACTATTGATCATTGGTAATGTTGAACTGGAAACACATTACCCTGGGCAACACAAGTGTGTAGTTACACCAAGGTCAAAATATGACCAAAATAAACCAGTGGCATTGCCAGCAAGGATGGGATAGGGGGGGGGGGGCTAATTTTTATTTTCCCCCAGTTCCCCCCCCCCCCCCCCCCCCATGCCACGGCAAGAAGAAAACAGCGGAGATTTTGGGCAAAAGTCAGCGATGTTGGGCCAAAAATCACCAAATTTTGGGCAAATGTCAACACTTTTGGGCCAAAATTTGTAATAACTCAAAAATTGGGAAGTTCCCCCCCCCCCCCAGAATTCACTTCCCCCCCCCCCCCCACAATCTTCACTTCCCCCCCAAAAAAAAAAACACTTTCTCCGTTTTCCCCCCAGAAATGAAGTTCGGAAGCTGCCCCCTGAAATCAACGATTGTATCGTATAAATTTGAATTATCTGAAAGTAAGTGTATATAAAAACATTGACCCATTACCAGTGTACATATTATTATGAATGTTTGTATTTGTATTCCATAATTAAGTTATCCAACCATAGATACTGCTAACACATTTATACCCACAACTACACAACAAAAACAAGGCCAACAGCAATAAACAACAAACAACAAACAATCACTGCAGCCAAAAAGGCTACGTCTTTAATCTTGGGATTTGACTTCACATTGCAAATTGTTAGTGCTAGTTTGCTGAACTAAATGAAATAGCATAACTTCAACCCACACACTTTGCACAGACCTGGAAATGTTGATATGTTCATGGATATAATTTAGGATCTTTTTATTGTTAAGCTGTTGTTATTGTAGAGACACAACGTATCTCATTATCACCCACGCATTATGTGACTTAGCTCTCGTTGCAAGAAAGCCCAGGAAAGACGTGTGTTATACACATGCATTAAAAGATAGCATTGATAGACTAGGAAAAAACACAGAAGCAGGAAAACGCCCCACTAACTGACGAATTTAGAAGTTATAAATCTGATATCTTCAAATACAGACTGGATTGGAGCTGTTATAAATAGTTGTATGTTTTGGAATAAGCACCTTACTCTCAACCTTTTTTTTTCTGACAATGGTTTATGATCATTGTAATATGCGCTGTAAAGTGGATTCAACTAAAATTAAAATTAAGAATGATGCACTGATGTGGGTATACTTATATATAAGATCACATAAAAGATCACATAAAATCACTTATTATTGCTCTAAGTGGTGACATTACTTATTTTAAAGGTGGGTGATCCAATCAACAGCCTTGCCCCCCCCCCACACACACACACACTTTACTCCATCAAACTCAAAATTTTGGTATCAGAAGAAAGTTCACATTTTTTCTCATTACCCCTGTGATTTGAGGCCCAGTAAACGTTTCCTTTTGATGTTATGAACAAAAACACCACCAACCAAATGTGGTCGACAACATTATTTAACACACACACACTGTCCTATGGGCCAATTTGTACACATTTTTGCTTCTAAGGCAAGACCAATTTAACCCAAAATTTGTACTCAAATATGTTTAATAAATTTCCATGTGCAGTGGCATAACAAAAAAAAAAAAAAAAAAAATCCCCCTGAAAAATTAGTGAATTTCTGCACACATGTCTATTTACAGTGAAAACAGCACAGCCCTACTAACAAATTGCTTCCCCCCAGAAATATACCCTCCCCTTTTTTCCCCTGAAAAAAGGCTGGTTATACACCACTGTCCATGTGTGAGAGAAAAACAAACAGTTGATCATAATTTGGTCACTCACCTTTAACATTTGAGACTCGTACTCCAATTGAACACCAATTGGAAAGTGGTAATTTCTTGTAGTAAATAGTATACTAGTATTTGAGACCAGTTCAAAATAATTCAACAAAGTTAAAAACAGTTTACATAAACTCTAATCAAGTGGAAAATATAATTTTCCATATTAAAACCAGTTGAACCCAGTTAAAATTCAGTTGAACCAAGTTTAAAATCCACCTGAATCCAGTTAAAATCCACCTGAATCCAGTTAAAATCCACCTGAATCCAATAACTTGATTCAATTGTAATTTAGAGGTTTGTCTTGCATTACAACAGCTCTCAATCCTTTAATTTCTCATGTCACTACACGATGTTGTTATAAATTAAACTTATTTTTATATAATTATACAAATATTTGCTGCTATAAAAGCATTGTCAATTATGCATATGAAAAAAATCACTGATACATACTGTACAAAGACACTTATTTGTGAAATCATCACAGACGTTATATAAAAGTACAAAAGTAAGACAATATTAACAACAAATGTGGGTAGAAAACAATCGCAATCATTTCAGCTGATATCACTAGCTTTCCTGGATTGTATTCAATCGGTGTTGCATTTCAACAATCACTACACTAAATTATTTAAAAATAGCTATTACTTTCAAGAATATTGCTTATAACAAACAATGATCTATTGTCAATCAATAACTTAAATTCTTTTATCTTCATCTATATACTTTGTCTCGTCTGAAGTATGAAGTGGCGATGTGCGCGTACACCCAGTGCCGCCTTTCAGTTGCAGTGGGCTTGTGCTTTACCTAAGCGCTGAAAGTCGGTTCAATGTATACGCTCGCGTCGCTACTTCATACTTCGAGCTGGACAGAGTATAGGTGGTGTATAGGAAGATGAAGAATTTCCCAATTACTTCCCCGGTGTGCTTAGCCAGCTGTCCAGTATTTTGAATACATTGTCTGATGAGACTGAGCATATGTGCAATATGCATAAGTTTATAACTTTGGGTTTCCACATCTCATTTTAGAAAAGCTTAGTCATACCCTTTTACAACACTGAAAATGTGAGCTTGCTAACTCAGCCACAAGGCAATTTATTGTAAGACCTGAAGCATTGAGGTTACCACACAGTGTTATGGAAATAGAAGCTTTAAAGTGAAAGACACAACTTACACTGGATAACAAAGGCCTGGTCTTATCTTGGTCATGTGTAGGTAGGACTTACATAACAAAGGCCTGGTCTTATCTTGGTCACATGTAGGTAGGACTTACATTACAAAGTGAGGTAATAAGATCATTCAATATTTAGTGTCTGCCCTTATCTTGATGTCTCTTCATATGCAGTGATAGATGATCAGAACGTGCAAAGCACCTCTCACACACCCGGCATTTGAAGGGCTTGGCGCCTGTGTGTTTTCGGTGGTGTCGAGTTAGCTCGTCAGATCTTGCGAATCGCCAGTTGCAGCCATTCCAATCACAACGGTAAGGCTTTTCACCCGTGTGGATTCTCTGGTGGGCCTTCAGGTGAGAACTCTTGGTGTACGACTTCTGACAACCTAGCCAAAAAAGTAGAGAGAAAAATTAGAAAGTTGTTGATAAGCCCCTATGTACCTACATGATCTGACAAATGGAAGCTATTACTTTGTATGTACTGTTCTGGAGAATTGACCCCCAAATATCCAAAATCACTTGCAGTTGAATAAAGTGCCTACTTGGGTACAAATAACTGGAAAACTAAAGGGGATATCTCTTATTTGAAGCTATATTCTCGATCTTTGGCAAATGATAAGTTGGAATACTGATTTGTAGCTTTACAACTGTTACCACTTTAAAATTATGAGCTTTCAAAGCTGTAAAAAATCACAATTGCACAATTTTGCAACTCTGGGATGGCATAAAAGGGTGTTCAGAGCAAATTTTAAGAGGCCTTATCTCAAAACCCATATGGAGTATGAATTGACTTTTTGCATGTGTTCGTTTTGGCCAAAGTGTGTTTATCACAGTCTATGCTCCACATATATGCAAAAAAAAAAATTAAAAATGTGTGAATGATTTACAAATCTTGGATTGTGCCTTTAAAATGGAATTTATTTCAGGTTTATTTTGTGTTCCTCTGAAGCACTAGTGGGGCAGTCATTATTTATGCTGGGGAATGGAGGATTTCAACCTTTTTTCAGTGAAAAATTTTGTGTTCTCCCTTTTCCTTTCAAAAAAATTCACATTCCCCCTGATTTTATGAGATTTCTCCATTTAAAATTCATCTTCCCCCTCTCCTTGATGAAAATTTTAATATTTTCCCAGTCACTTACAATTGTTTTTGTATTGTTCCCATAAACCCTTACATCCCCTGGTGTAAATAATGACCCCTCCCTAGGGGCAAAACACAAGAGACTATAAATTCAGCAACTTATAATTAATAGTGTGTTTAGAAAATAATGCCCATGTGGTTTCTGAGTATGATTAATAATAATATCTAGAATTCACAAGGTCATATCAATTCATAACCATCACACACAGCTCACTGAACACTGTTATCAGGATACTCAGTAAAGGACAATCAAACTAATAATTAAAAGTTATAATCAGTCATTTCCCAAAATTTGTACCTCCAAACTATTCGTTTTCATAACTTTCCATTGCATTGGCATAAACATAACCCCCCCCCCCCAGGAATCCCCCCCCCCTGAAAATTAGTCGAATTTCTGCCCACATAACCCATACACATTTACAGTGAAAACACAGCACAAGACCTACTAACAATTGCTTTCCCCAGCAATACTAACACCTCTCTGCCCCCTTTTTTTCCTTTCTTTTCCCTGAAAAAACGGCTGGTTATATACACCCACTGTCGCATTTATGACGTAGAAAACACAAACAGTTGATCATAATTTGGTCACTCACCTTTAACATTGAGATCTGTACTCCAATTGAACAGCCATTGAAAGTGGTAATTTCGTGTAGTAAATAGTATACTAGTATTTGAGACCAGTTCAAAATAATTCAATCAAAGTTAAAAACCACAGTTTACCCATAAACTCTAATCACAGTGGGGGGGGAAAATATATTTTCCATATTAAAACCAGTTGACCCCGTTACAAATTCCGTGGAACCCAAGTTTAAAATTCAGTTTAAATCCACAGTTAAAATCCACCCTGAATACAGTTACATCACCTGAATTCCAGTTAAAAACTCCACCTGACTCCAATAACTTGATTCAATTGTAATTTAGAGGTTTGTCTTGCATTACAATACAGCTCACCCTCAACAATCCTTAATTCTCCATGTCACTACAACGATGTTGTCTATAAATTAAACTTATTTTTACTATACGTATACCAATATTTCATTGCTGCTATAAACTCTTGTCAATTTATGCCCTATGACCACAAAATCACTGATACACCATATGTCACAAAGACACATTATTTGTGAAATCATCACAACTGTTACTAAAAGATAAAAGTAGACAACATATTTAACACAAATGTGGGTAGAAAACAATCGCAATCACATTTCAGCCTGATATTTACCAGCTTTCCGTTCCTGGATTGTATTCAATCGGTGTTGCATTTCAACAATCACTCACACTAAATTCATTTAAAAATAGTCTATTTATTTTCAAGAATATTGCTTATATACCAGAACAATGAGTACTATTGTCAATCAATACTTAAATTCTTTTATCTTCATCTGATTACTTTGGTCTCGTCCTGAAGTAATAAGTGTCGACTGCGTGCTCCGTACTGCACCCTGCCGCCTTTCAGTTTGCCACAGGGGCTTTGTTGTGCTTTCCTAAGCGCTGAATCGGTTCAATGTATCGCGCCTCCGCCGTCGGCATACTTCACTACTTCCGAGCTGGCACAGAGTATCAGGCTGGTGTTATAGGAAGATGAAGAATTTCCCCAATTGTTCCCTCCTTCCCCGAGTGTGCTATTCCAGCTGTCGCATCTATTTTGAATACATTGTCTGATGAGACTGAGCATATAGGGACAGTGGGCAAACCCTAATCTTCACATTGCTAAACTGATCATCTCCTGCTATAAAAACGTGTCCCATTTGGGTAGCTTCTATGGCGACCATAAATAACATTCCTAGGGTGGCACACTTTTTCAATCAATCATCTGCACGGGGGGTGCGACGAGCGGGTCACTTCTATGCGGCGGTCAATGTGTTTAAACTGCTCCAATCTCATGTAATATATCTCAATTATTCCTTAGGTAACGCACTCTTGAGATAAAAAGATCAATTTGATACACAAGCATGCGTGTGGTGGCTTTCCTTTCCAGATTTATGGGAAAATAGGCTAAAGGTCATTTGTTTATTCAAGACAGGTCAAGCAATTTGTAATACCCAGATTTTCTTTGTAAAAAATACCAAAAACAAAATATTTCTAATTATCACTGATTCAAAATAGGGCCCTTTTATTTTGCATAGGGTTCTGGTTCCCTTTAATAGGGAGGGTTGTAATGTCCCCATCCCCATATAGTCCTACAGGAAATTTGACCCCCTTCCAGTATAACAAGAAGATGAAAGCCAAAAATCGTGCTTTACGGTCAAAATCCTTTCACTATTTTTGGAAGCGTCAGTACTCATTAAACATTTCAAAAAATATTTTTGACAAAACGAAATCATGGGTATTACAAACATTGAACTTTCTTGAATAAACAAATGACCTCTTGCCTATTTTCCAACTTTCCTTGCCTGAAGGAAGCACCACACACGCATGTGACCCAACATGGACTTTTGTACTCCTGGTTACTAAGAATACATTTGAACTACATTCATAGATTTCGACAGCATTTTACAATTCTGACCCCAATATGTAACTTTACCCCCCTCCATCTTTGTAGGTCCCGTGCAAGCATATTTATTTACGGTTGTCCACCCTGGGGGTTGTTTATCTTGCGACCATCTCAAACTATTTGACAATGCATAAATTTTTTTATAGCACTTGCGATCGCAGGTTGCACCTTGCTGCCCCCTAGGTATATGCTGCAAATCAAACTGCATAGTTTACATAACCTTGAGGTCTTCCACAATCTCATTTTTAGACAGCTGTAGTCATACACCCTTTTACAAAACACACAATGTGAGCTTGCTAACTCAAGCCACAAGTGCAGTTAGTGTAATGACCTGAAGCACTTTGATGTTCACCAACACGTGTTTCATGGAAATAGAAGCTTTAAGTGAAAGACACAAATTAACATTTGGAATAACACAAGTCCTGCTTATCTTGGTCCACTGATGTAGGTATGACTGTACATTAAAAGTAAGGTAATAGATCAGTTCAATATTTGTAGTGTCTGCCCTTTATCTTGATGTCTCTTCTATGCAGTGATACGCTGATCAGAACTATTCACAGCACCCTCTCACGCACCCCGGCAATTTCGAAGGGCTTGGCACAAGTAAGTGTTTCCGTGGTGGTGTCAGTTCGCTCGTCAGATCATTGCACATTCGCCAGTTGCACGGCGCCATTCCAATCACACCGGTAAAAGGTCCTGCTTTTCACCCGTGTGGATTCTCTGGTGGGCCTTCAGGTGAGACTATCTTGGCTGTATGACTTCATGCCAACCTAGCCATAAAGTAGAGAGAAAAATTAGAAAGTTGTTTATAGAGCCCCTATGTACCTACATGATCTGACAAATGGAAGCTATTACTTCGTGTATGTACTGTTTCTGGAGAATCGTACCCCCAAATATCCAAAATCACTTTGCAGTTGAATAAAGTGCTACGTTTTGTGCGGTACAATAACTGAAACTAAAGGGGATATCTCTTATTTGAAGCTATACTCTCGATCTTTGCAAATGATCAAGTTGGATACCTGAGTTGTAGCTTTACAACTGTTACCATGCCTTACAATTATGAGCTTTCAAAAGCTGTAAAATCATCAATTGCAACATTTTGCCAACATCCTGGGATGGCATAAAAGGGTGTTCAGACAGTGCACATTTTAAGATGCCTTACTCTCAAAACCCCCAAAAACCCCATACTTTAGTAGCTCCGGGCTAAAAATGAGCTAGGTATCACCTTGAAGGAAAGTTTATCTTCAGTGTTTTTCTAGATCAGAATCAGATGTATGAAGGAACTATAATATGTTAGGTAAAAAGGCCGAATCCTGCCCATCCTCATATATGGGGGTTATTTCCCGGGGGGTTCAAAATTAAGACAAATCATTATTATGGTCCATATGAAGATCACATAAATCATCCTGACCCATGTAAATGACGCTAGAATTAAACGCTTATTCAGGTATTAAGATCTACACGTACTTGATGTAGTAACTGATAACGAGGGAAATAATTTGTAGGGGGGTCACTAAATGACCACCCTTATTAATAGAAATACAGTGAATTCTTAAAATAATACAAAAATACCACATTACAGGAAGTAAGTAATTTGTTCAATCCCGAACGTAGTTTCAGGGATAGCTAAGAGGTCTTGTGGAAGGTCTGGTGAGGTGGCAAAACGCTAGTATTTGGTGGCACAAACCATGGGAGCGTGCACTTCAATATGCGAACTTATATGTTGCCTATACAAGAGGCGTAGAACATAGCTTTCAAGGGGAAGGAAAGGTTAGCTCATTGGTTCTTTTCTAGATCCAGATTTTAGTGAAAAGGAATAAGAATGTATCGTTCGGTACAAAGCCTGATTCTTAACTGCAACCCCCAAAATGGGGGTTATTTTCCCGGGGGGGGGGGGGGCCAAAATACTATATGGTACATATGGAGACAAATAAAATATACGCCCGTCCTAGTGACCATAGAATTTAGCATATTCGTGTATCTTAAGTATAATGTACTTTGATGTATGAAATATACAACGGGCAAGTAATTTTAGGGTGGCAAGAGGGTAAAGACAGTATTTTGGGTGGCAACCATGGAGGGGGGCATTGATAATTAAATTGTCTCATATGTGCCTACCAGGTGGACGAAATATCTTTCAGTTGTGGGATCTTTGTCATAGATCAACAAGGGTCATTTAAGTTTTTATGTTGATATTTTGTGAGAGAAAAGGGGTCCATTTTGGTTGTATATAGATTGAAGCGATGGGGGGGTTATGGGTGTCAGCTTTGATGGTCAAAATGGGGTTCAGAGGAGAGGCATTCGATATTGATACGGCTAAATTGGTCTTTTATATGAAGCGCTTTGTACCCTTAATTTGATAAAGCGTTGGATCAAATTTGGTATTGTAAAAGGCCACAAACCCATTTACCGCCTTCCCCTGAGACCAGACCTACTATATCCGTGCCCCGAATTATCATTAAATTAGTTTTGATTATCACCTATAGCTATGTAATAATACTTTTGCCATGATATTTAAAAACTTACATAAAAAACCAACAGTAGCTTAATTTTTGTTTCATTCATTATCCGATGTATTTTTAACCTAGGCGGTGGTGCATTTTACATCCCCCAGGCTTATTTCCGTTCATAGCATTACCACTACAATCACGCATTTAAAAACACTTAGAGGGACTAACTGGCATGAAAATGACATAATTAAACAAAGGACCCTATGAATTACTTCCAGAGGTTTGAAAACAATCTGGAATGTTAACATCTGTAAAAACAGTAAAAACAGAAGAGTTCCAGGGGGAGGTAACTAATTCCGTAGGTTTCTACAAGTTTGGATTGTATCTTATTTGTCCTCATATCTTTATTATATAATTAATTATTTCTACCCCCTCCTCCTGCCCCACGACAGTTTTTGTTATCACATGAAGCAGTGCGGTGTGAGCCAACCAACAATCACTAGACAATTTCAATGTTGTTTACATTGTAATGTTTTTCAACCATTTGTACATGAATACATTTGCTGAGGTGGACCAATGCAGTTAATGCTCTCCTGGTGTGTGGTGGTGGAGGCGCTCCCATATCTCTTGTGGAATATCACTGCCTGTCCGTGACCCCCACCATTTATTCCATCAAACTGACACTCAATGACCACCATTCACTTCAATCTACATCCATTGACGCCCCTTTTTCATAATTAATCAACACTAAAGTTCAATGAACCCTCTTCGTAACCATCTGTAGTGCCCCCATCAATATAAAGTCCGTATTGAAGTCCCCCCCATGGGTTGCACAACCCCCAAATTACGGCATTTTAAGCAATTTCTTCATATACTTTCTTAACACATTAAGTCCAAGGGGGGGGGTTCCATATACCCCAAATTTTTTTTTGTGATTTCTCGGTAGCATCAAATTTTTCAGGACGTTTCTTTTGCTAATTGCTGATTTAGAATAGCGCTCACTCCTGATACAAAAAATTTCTGAAATCCGCCCATGGCTTCATTAGAATATTAGGTTGGGTCCCTAGTAACCCCCCCCCCCCACTCCCTTGCGGCACTAACGTAAGTGAAAAATCAAGATATTTTAACTAACATTAAAAAAATTAAAATAACTTAATCTTGGGAGTTATTTGCTTAGATATATCCCTTAGGAGGTAATTAATTAATACTTAAATAATACTTAAACAAATACCTTTATATGCTGATAGCCATCAATTTTAATTTTTGCTCATGCCGTGCTTTAACTGTGTAAGTACTATGGGAAAAATAATGGGTCGATTATTTGAAGTTTTCTGAGAAACAATACAAGATGGTATAATTTGGCTATATTTTGCTAATGATTATTTAATTGGTTTTCTCGAGAATATTAATGACATTTTTTGGATCCAAACTTAATATTGAGCTTGCTGAGGATGGAAATGTTCGAACCCACTTGTTTCGAAGAGTGACAAATTCAATTAGCCATAGGTCATAGGTCACAAAGGTCGGATTTCATTTATTGTGGTATGTGGGTGTCTTACGTGCCCCCCATTGTATTTGTATTAGGGTCCGATTCAAACTCCCACACGGGTCAAGTGGTTACTCTGGGTTGGTCCCTAGGAACCGCCCCCCCCCTTGGGCACTACGGAAGTTTTTTTAGAGCTTGGGCCCTTAAGTGTATAATGGGGTCATTTAAGTGACCCCTACAAACTTCTTTACCCTCGTAACATTACTACATCAAGTCATTATACTTCAATACCTGATCTCTAATCTACACAAACGTTCAGTAATATCTTGGTTTTCCTCTCATTGTATCATAAAATTCGTATTTTTTGTTATTTTGATTTGCCCACCACAAAAACAAGCCCACAGAAATAAACCACCTATATAGGGAGGCGTTAGATTTGCGCTTTACCTAACCTATTGTTTTCTAATAAAAGTCTGATCTAGAAAAACCAAGATGAGTGTAAAACTTTCCTTCCAGGTGATACTAGCTCATTTTTAGCCTGGACAATTTATTAGCGTATAAATATCGAATGCCATCTCCTTGAACCCCATTTTGACATCAAACTGACACCCAATAACCCCCCCCCCCAATCGCTTCAATCTACCAGTACCACTTCTTCTCTCACATTATCAACATAAAACTTCACTGCTACTACTTTTATCTCTGAAAAATGCCACACCTCTGAAAGCTATCTCGTACCACCTGGTAGGCACATAAGACATTTATATTCAAGTGCACCCCTCCACGGTGTTTTCCACACCAAAATACTGATTTTTACTCTTTGCACCCTCACCAGACCTCCACAGATGAACTATACTATCATCCGAAACTCTTGTCTTCAGATTAGAACAATTACTTCCCTAACTGGGTAAAGGTTTTTATTTCTCAGGATTTTTCATAGTACATTTCTTAATATGGGGGTGGGGGCATTCAGTGCGCCCCCCCACTCCCCTTTCCCCTACACTTACTTGCCGCCTTGTAATCTTACTACATTTCAAGATCCATTATACTAGATGTTACTTAAATACCCACCCCAATAGCTAATTATTGTGGTCACATAGACGTCAGTCATATTTATATTTGTTCTTCAAATTTTACCACTGTAGCTTTTCTTTGCGTGCCCCCCCCCCCAAAATAACCCCCATTTTCCGGGGCGTCAGAACTCAGGATCGGCTTTTCTTTACTAACTATTCTTTATTCTCATACAGATTTGATCTAGAAAACCCACATGAGATAAACTTTCCTCCACATAACACTCTTTTTCGTACCATCTGGTAAAGGCACCTATAGTCGCATATTTGCTAGTGCACCCCCCCCCCATGGTTTTGCCACCCATCCCTACCCAGCCAAAATACTAGCATTTTACCACCTTCACCAGACCTCCCACCAGACCTTCCCTACTATACCTGAAACTAACCGTTACTGGATTGAACAAATTACTTCCTAATCTGTGTGGTATTCTTGTACTATTTTAGCAATTTTCACTGTAATTTCTTAATAAGGGGCGTCATTTTATGACCCCCCTACAAATTAAGTTTACCCCGCGTATCATTACTACAGCCTCAAGTACGTTATACTTAAAATACCTGAATAAGCTTAATTCTTAGGTCATTACAGGATCAGGATACCCATCTTATGTTAATCTTTCATATGAACCATAATCCGCATGATTTTTTCCATAATTTTTTGACCCCCCGAAATACCCCCTACTATTGCGGATGACTTCCGGATTCGGCCTTTTTACCTAAATATTCCTTATCTCCTCATACAAATTCCTGATCTAGAAAAACCACACATGAGATAAACTTTCCATGCAGGTGATACCTAGCTCTATTTTTAGGCCCGGACTATAAATGGAGTATGAAATGGACTGTTTCTGCTGATGCTTTTCGTTTGGTCCAGAAAGTGTGTTTATCACAGTCTATGCTCCACATATTGCAAAAAAAAATATAAAAAATGTGTAAAAATGATTAAATTCTGATTGTGCCTTTAAAACTGGCAATTTATTTCAGGTTATTTGTGTTCCTCTGAGCACTAGTGGGGCAGGCTGTCCATTATTTATCGCTGGGGATGAGGATTTCAACCTTTTTTCAGTGAAAAATTTTGTGTTCTCCCTTTCCTTTCAAAAAAATTCCACATTCCCCCTGAATTTTCTGAGATTTCTCATTTAAAATTCATCTGCCCCCTTCCCCCCCCTCTCCTTGATGAAAATTTTTAATATTTCGACCAGTCCTTGACAACATTGTTTTTTTATTTTTTCCTCATAAACCTTACATCCCCTGGTGTAAATAATGACCCCACCTCCCCTAGGGTCAAACCACAAGAGACACTATAAATTCACAACTTATAATTAAATAGTCGTGTTTAGAAATATATGCCCCATGTGGTTTCTGAGTATGATTAACTAAATAATATCTAGAAGTCCACAAGGTCATAACTTACAGTTTATATGACGAACAAAAAACACAAAGGCCAAATTTAGTTGAATATTTCACCCAACATAGAGGTATGATCAATGACAATAGCACACATATTACATGAAATAATTAAAACAGTAGAGAAACGAATATAAAGCAAAATAACAATTATATACTACTTTTAAACTGTCAAAATCACTGACAGTCATTAGTTTTAAGAAATAATCATTATCTGAGACAAATTATCAGTGTTATAAGCATCCTTAATATGAGAATAAAAGCTCTTTATTTCTCAGAGGAGTATAACTTTATTTCAATTATAAATGATCTTCATTTTCCTGTTTTTGTAAGTCACAAGTAGTAAAATCCTGTTTCAGGATGGCATTTTAGGGTAAGAATAACGCCCTTTTCGATCATTAAATTATGTGCACTAAAATACGAAGTTTACAAAAAGCAGATCTTTGAATAGATTGAAGAATGTGAACATCTTCTCACTTGATTAATGACGTTTAAATTGACAGTACGTTCTAAGTTTTTGTTTGTTTGGTAGAAATGAGAATAAACCATGCCTAGCTATTTTGATTCAAAGATTTTTGAATTCATACCATCACACACAGCTCACTGGAACACTGTTTAGCATGATACTCAGTAAAAGGCACAATCAAACTAATAATTAAAAGTTATAATCAGTCATTTCCCAATTCTAAAATGGGCCCATTATGTGGTCCCAATTACTAGTGCTTAATCAAATCTGACAATCCTAAAAATAGACATTAAAGTTAATTAACAACATAATTAGGTACATTTTTTTAAAGAGCCCAGTACATTCTTGAATTTTTTGCACAGTTGCCTTGGTAATTGGCTACTAATTAGAGTAAACCTGTGAATGGTAGAGCCCAACTTTCCCCTATGTGTCTCAAAAGAAGGAATTTGTTAAATTAGAATATTCATATTGGGAGATCTTAATAAAATTTAAAGCTACTAGGAAACAGCCTTCCAATATGATAGCCGTGAAATACACCAGTTACGTGGTCTGCGCTCATCCTTTAGTTGTTCCATTCCGTTTCCAGAAAAGTTAGAGGTATTTTTGCAAGGTGGCAACTATTATTTTATAATGACGGATGGAAATTTTTTTGAGTTTTCCAGCTCTGCCGTTTAAAATTATAATCTGGGAGCAAATACGCCGCTCACTTTTTAATATTAACCATTTCCCAGGGTAGAGTTACTTTGCAATTAACCACAACCGTGTCAAAAATCTCAAATTTTGAAAATTGGGAGCACTCTTCAAAAATGTGATAGTATTGCTTTAAGATTGCCTTTTATAACTGTCATTTAGTACTATTTCATGATTCATAGTGTTGAGATTTGAGAATCCCTTACATTTTTTCAACTTGACCACTTAGCAGTAACTTTATTTCAACAACAATTTCAAACAAATACAGCCAAAGACTCAACTTTTGTCAAAATTTTGAGAGCTCATTTGTTTACATGCTGAGAAAATGCTGATAGTGACTAAACGCTAACCCATAGTGTTGATCTATACACATCCAAATTCATTTTGTGGTGAAGTGTGCTTTTTGTCGCCTCTTAGTGTTACACGATGTCAAATATGTCATGGTCATGCCATTAACCCCACCCATGTGAACTTAAATTAACCTATACAACACTCCCAGTATGGTTATATCTCAATAAGCTTGGTATTGTATCCATTTTGAGGCTAAAGTATAAGATAACACTCCTTTGAAAAGAATGCTGAAAATGGAGTTCAAAAGGTTGTGACTGGTTCTGACTCTGGGTTCTATCCTGCTAATACAGACTACTTAATTCCAAGAATTTGGGAGCATCAAAGGAAGTGGCAACCGCACCATTTCTGGTAGAAAATATGGCAAGTAAGGATTGTGTTTCCCATCAGGGCTTACTCATTAGGTTGTCCGTCACTGCAATCATTTTGTGTCTAAGTGACATCTCTTGCCACTTAGTTTTTTTTTTTTTTCGCGCTTGTTTTGTCCAAGAACCTTCAAATTGTTCTAAGTAGATGTTTATAACCAAGAGCAAATTTAGAGAAATTTGGTGTCCTCAGAAAATTTGGAGTGAATTCAGTACCATTGTGTTCTGATTAATATTACATCCATGTTCTGATCAACCCATCAACTGATGTTTGTGACATGTGACCCTTAAAATATGTCTGTCCAACACGGAGGCTGAAACTCCGAGTTTCAAAACTCTGGAAGTGTCGATCGGGGTTTTTGGCCGTGTGGACGCATTCGAGGTTTAAGAACTCCCGGAGTTTATCAAGGGTCTATCGGGGTTTTATCCCTAAAAACTAGGGGGTGAAACTCAAACTCCAATAACACTCGGAGTGTTTTTGGAGGGTTGTGCCGTGTGGACAGCTTCGGGGTATGGTGAGCGGAGGTTACCCTCGCAAGGTCATCGTTTTTGACAACTTTCCTTGTTTGAATTAACGCGCGAAAGTTGCACGCTTCCGGTATGTTGACTTCGTCTACACCCGATATCAGAAGCGGAGGAGAATGGTCAGGTGGTTGATTTTCCCGAGTTTTGGCCATCGTGTGGACGTAATTTGGAGTGAGTAAAATAATTGATTAATTTTCATCACCTCTGGAGTTTTCAAACCTTTGGAAGTTTTGTGGCCGTGTGAACATGGCTAATATGTGATTAAGATTTCTCTCCTTGAAACAATTTAGGTGAATATTATCCCTGTGTTTTGCATGTAGAATGGAATGGTGCCAATTTTTGATAAAGTAGATCCTAACACTCTCAACCTGTTGATTGTCCCTGATACCTCAGAAAGGTTTGAGTGCCACAGTATCACAGCAAGGAACACTCGGAGTGAATCACATCACCCAGTCTGGTACTGGCATGTTTGAAAAATTGTGCGCCCTCACGATTTTCAAAATGATTAATTGTTTTTTGCATGGTTTAAAGCTTTAATCACATTAGCCCTCACCTGAAATGTTTACGACCAGCACCCTTTGTGGGTAAACAGAACGATTCTTAAAATGAATGTCGCAGGCAACATTTATTCAGCAGATGACAGAAATGGGGAACACAAGAAAACACATGACAGAGCCTGATTCCCATGGTATGAACCCTGTTTGACTGGTCTGTGACCTTTGTGGTTTTACTATCAATGAGTAGGAGTCTATGATATTCATGTAATAGACATATTTGTTGATTAAAGTTACGGCAAACTTAAAGTTGGCCTACAAATTACCTGGATGTCTTTAGCCTCTGTTTTTGGGTATGTTATTTTTATATGTAAAATATATCTCTATTCTTCCAATGGCCTATACTATCATTTGCGATCAAATTGAAGAAATTTCATATTTTGTGAAAATGTGACAGTGCCGCTCTAAAGTCTAGTGCTCTAGGTTTTATATACTGCAGGGATTGATCTTATGATCATGATGGGGACAGCATTTGAAGGACATGCAGCACTGGTGGTCCTACCCAGTGGGCATGTTAGAAAAAATGTTGATATAAATGGTTGAACATGAATTACTTTTGAATGTTATATTGTAACATGATTGGGTTGGTTTAACATTGTAATCACATCATAATCATTAATGTTATTACAACATTAAGCCAACCCAATATCCCTGCAATGATATTTCATGTCTAAGTTCTAAGGCCTATACAAGTCTAATTATCATACGTACGTATTTGCACATTTTGCCTACCCTGCCATGGTGCATGGCAATAGAAAAAAATATTTGATAAACATTTAACATTTTGTTTACCGCAGCCCAAATCCCGCACAAACACTTATAATCATTCGCTGTGAAGTATCTTTTAAACAATTCCAGTTATGTACGGCCCTGGCCTACAGTTCAAAATATATGTATATGCACTGCCCTCTGGGCTGGTGTGCTGTTATGCAAAATCATCAAAGTGAATCTTTAGAATAGACATTTTTGGGTAAAAAATTAATTGTAGAGCTGGACAGAGATGCTGAAAATCCAACAGAGTACACCTTTTCAGGTCAACAGGGTGGTAATGATGGTAATCTCACAGTGAACATTTCAATTTAGGCCACTCTACTGTTGAGATTCAGATATGAGATGAACCTGTCCGATCAAAATGCATCGTTTTTTCTCCCCTCCCCATTTGTCAGGACTCAAGTTCTACCAAATGTGTATTGACCCCCCAGGCAACATGGGGGAATATGCTGAGGTCACAATACTCAACTCAATTTTCCATGGCAACCATCTAACTCCATAATGTCACACAAACCTCCCAGAGGCATTTTCTGTATACACAGGGAATCTCCTTTGATGTTCATTGTGAAGCCTCGTGGCCAGCTTGCAATGGTTTTGAACTGTTTTGGTTTCTTTTTGTTTTTGGGTTGTTTAAAAAGTTTGACCATTTGCACTAGAAATTAAATTTCAAGTTGACACTGAATAAATTTAGGAACAATAAAACTGAAGATGTGATATTTTGCCTCATAGTCACTGGCATCATTGTTGTTTTCTAGGAGTATAAATACTATGTACACATGCTTTGGCTAGTCAATAACCTGAACAGTATTATGTACCCAAAATGGGCACTATATTCCATTTGAGTTGAAGAACTCCAGACCCAAAGTTACCTCCAACTTTATCCTAACTAACCCTATCTCTCATGCTATACCAATCTAACTCTACTGAACAAAATAAAGGTAACTTGAAAACACATTTGGCATAGCATAGATACTCAATTAGCACACTTGTACATAATTACAATCTGCTTTTACAGTCCTTGTAGGAACAAGCCTTGATATAATTGTTTGTTTTTTAAAATTTCAATTTACTTCATTATACGCCTGACAGATCTCCAGAAACACATAACACTGTTTTTTCAAACCAGATTTATAGAATTTTTATCATTTTCACCAATGTAATTAATCCCCTGGCAAAATCATGCCTTAAGTGATAAGCCAATATGGCATCTGTTTAGCGCCTATAATTGTAACAAACGATGCTTTTATAGATGTTTGTTCATTCTTCCAGTATGCTTCTCTACCAGACTGCTGAAGACAGGCTGGCAAGTTCAAACTCACTTCTGAAGTTTTTGGTATATATGCCCCTGAAACTTTATCAGTAATGTTCTAAAATCAATCAAGTGGCGAATTTAGACATATTTTGTATCCTCTAAAATCCCCTTTATGGCCTTTTAAAGTTACCATGTACTTTCCTAATATCACTAAAGTGTAACCACCAGCACCCCCTGCCAGCCCACCCCCCCCCCCCAAATCAACTGACTGTTCATCCAGTACTTACGGAGAAGGACCCAAACTTTGACCCTCAGAAATTGCCTCGGCACCCCTTCTGCCCTTACGCCATTTGCAAAGGTCTGGTTACACCACTGAATATCACAGAGAAATCCATATTCTATTTTGACTTCTTTACCACATGTCACACTTGTAATTTTTCATTGATCAACACTTCAATTGCTTACAAATTATTAACGGCACAGTATAATTGCCCTCCGGCAGAATGATGCTTCTGCAAAAACTTAATGCATTCACCTATCTTATCCACTTTGTTACTTTTTTCAAGTACTTTCAAAGTACTCTTGATGCCATGCCTTGGTGGATTTTGATGGCACTTGGCATATGGTATTGAGGGATTTTAACCGTAAATTTCATATAGGGTCACTTCAAAATCTCAAAACACTTCCACAGAATAGATGCATTCAATTGGAATATTTTTGTATGGAGTGGGTGTCCCGCAGTATGATGTCAAATGTCATCTAGGGGTCGTTTTGAGGGTTCTTGTTGAATTTTTTTTTTTCTTGAACAGAAATGAATGGGCATTTACAGCAATTGCTCAAAATGAGTTTCAGCACTGTACTCATGTATACATTTGCTATTATAGGATTTGAGGTCAAAGGGTTCAAGAGTCTTGAGGGTTTTTGGGAAAAAA
Organism: Ophioderma brevispina; assembly: GCA_023653785.1. Taxonomy (NCBI): domain Eukaryota; kingdom Metazoa; phylum Echinodermata; class Ophiuroidea; order Amphilepidida; family Ophiodermatidae; genus Ophioderma; species Ophioderma brevispina. The sequence goes on from JAMKCH010081771.1 coordinate 61,825, forward strand.
AATGCTAACTTGCTGCTGCTTCCACAGAAATTCATTGGTAGGGGTCACAAGACTTCCTCACTATTTGTGAGGGGAAAGTAGCTTCCAGAGATCAATGCCAGCAAGAAAGCCATTACTTGAAATAACCCAAGTCTCTAATGACATTTGACCTGTACCTCACATAATCCCTTGTTTCAACATATTGAATATGCCAGTTCACCTGCACAATATGTACCCTTTTTACCTTTGACCTCCATATCAGTACACCCCACACAAGCCTCTTGTTTCAATGCAAAGCGTACAAATAGACAAAATTGGTGATCCTAACACTTTCATTGTGTTTATGGTTCTTTCAGTTGATTGGGTGGTGCCCTGAGGTTACGTCACAAACAAATTTTCATGGACTCCTATGCCATTAACATGTTGTGCTTTGACACATGCAGGGATAGTTGAAACATGCTGACATAGGTCTTTCTGATTAAATGATGACCTAAAATACCTCCAGGAATGCCTAATGTTTACCATATCAGAGTAATTCAATAAGAGAAATCCACAAACCTGGATAATGCCAAAAGTGGTACTCTCCTCTTTTCCAAATCTGGATTATTCTTCCTGTTAATACTTGATTGTCTGAGTCCCATTGTGAACTGGCACAGTTGGATTGTTATTGGCTATTGCAAATTCATATGGTGGTGGAGGTCATCTCAGCGCCCGCATTCTCAATAAATCCTCCAAATGGCCTGGTCAGTGTGGTTTCCTGGATATGCCCCAGGGTTGGAATTGGGTGGTGTTGGGGCCATCTGGCAGAAGTAGTTTGCATGTGTCATAAATGTCTCTGCTGTGCTGCTGCTTGCTGCTGCTGCTGACATCCATTGTTCATACTTTGGTGTGATTGCATGTAGTTTATAAACTAAATTTGTTACTGATTTGAGGGAAGTTGTTCTGCTGATCAACCATTGTTTACCGTGACGAATGGCAAGAACATGCTGTATATGGTTCCTTGCTTGATTGGTCTAGAGCATTCAACAGGAGATCCCGTTGGCATGACATGGCTGTCACCCATTTGCCCTGCACTTCATAAATTTTTTTTTTATCCTGAGGTTTCTGCCTTGACTGTGAACCATTTAGGACAAACAGTAACTATCCACCTAACACTACATACTTCTACTTTTTACAGAGATTGTGCGTTTGTGTTGTTGTAGAAGTATGGTTCAATGACATCTTGGGACATACGGTATTTGTGTCGCTGGTAAAAATTTGTCATGCAAAGTTGGTAATCGCTGCAGCATTTGTTCCATTTTCAAGTTTCTGTCGAAACATTCAGCTCAGGAAAACTACACTAAAATTACCATTTATGTTGATTGGTAATCCCTCTGGAAGAAGGTCGTCAAGTAAGCAAGCACTATTTCGTCTGTGTCAATTGTTGTCTGTTCTATATCAGGCATACCACTGAGGTATCTGTCCAATTCGTTCTGTGTCTGATAAAAAGAATAGAAAAGACAACAGGAAAATTCTTAGTTTTCGAAAACATTTTCACACATCAGATCAGATGGCCCCTTCATGGAAACAAGACACATTCGTAATAAATATCCTTTGAGATGATTGATTGAACACAAGCAGGCTTAAAACAATGCCCATTCAATCTGTGACAATACCGCATTATACCTAAAGAGTTCAAAGCAAGTAGTCAAGCACTGAGTGCAGCAGTTGTTCACACACTGTAAATGAAGTGTTTAGAAAGTATGGACAAAAACATGTTTAGCCTATGTTTCAAAAACCTAAAACATGTTTAGGATTTATACATGTTTCTTATGTTTAAACTTCAAACTGTTCAAAACTGTTGTGTCCTATTCTAAAACTCATTTACAGTGCAGGGCAGGGTCTGCTACAGTATTTTTAATTCTGGTTTTTACCAGAAATCGAAATCAAACTTTGGGGGGAGGATTTTCATATTAGCGCAATATCTTATGAGAATGAAACCATTAAGACATCAATACATCAGATGCGACCGCCTTCCACATTGTGTTGTAATACTTCCGCACCAGTGTTTGCACGCGTTATAGCAATGGGGATAGAGGAGTGATGAACATTTTGGGAATCCCCCCCATGGTTTATAGGGCTCGTACTAACTATAAAACAAATCTGAAATTTCAAGTTTACTGCACCCATTGCTTTACTTATTCCATCATGGCTCATGTATTAGACACATCAACTTCTCATTGCATGTGCATTTATTTGAGTAAATCTGGATCTAACAATATATGCAGTTTTTAACCTACAAGCAATAGCATTTGGCCTTTAAAGGTGCTGTTCCGAGCATCTTGATTTACCTGGAAGTAAAGTAGTAGTATCAATTTTGATATCCGATGAAAGGGTGCCCGTTATTTTTCTCATTGTTGTCCTTGAAATTTCAGCTTTCAAATTCATTTCTTTTCATCTACAAAAGAAAAAACTATAGTTTTAGTGGTTAACCATCAATATTAGCACAGAACTGAATAGGGCGTTGCACTATGTATTATCGCGTCTAGCATTCAAACCGCAAGTTGTGCCCATGGTACTGATGGTTTCGTTGTGTACAAGTGGTCAAAGCTATCGTATCATGTAAAGAAACAGATAGACAAAAAATCGGACACAGGCCCTTTGAAAACTCGGCCAGAGACCCACTCTTGAATCATTCTGACAACTCTATTAGTGATTCCCATAGAAGAAAAATACATTTTAAAATGTTCGAAGTAATGCCCTTAAATCACCCTAAGTGCTCAAAGGTGCGGACAAGAGATTTCACATATCAGGTGTCTCAAAAAATTGAAAGCATTGATTTTTGAACTGGTTCAAAGCTTTCCAACAATGATATCCCCATCTGAAAAGATTAAGCTAAGAGAAATAATGCTTCAGTACAAAAAAGGTGAAAATATCTTATTTATCTTTGGACCAACAACTACGAATATTCCTGTTTTATATTGAATAAAAAAAACTCACCTTTTGTTTTCACAAAGACATTTTCAGTTAGCGAAAATACAGGTAAAGAATCCTTCACGTGTCTTATCCATATGAAATCACCACGTACAACACATTATGGATGCTCAACATATCTTGTTGGCCCACCTCTTTTAAGGCTTGCTCTTCAATATGGCCAATCCTACAAGGATAAATCTTATGTAACTTTGATGAATACCCCTCCATTGCTGTGGAAGAAAGACTTCCAGTGCTTGTCAACAATGATCTAAAATAAAACTCCAGATAACCTTTGGCACACTTTACCCCTGCACACCCTGAGCTCACTCTCAAGGGTCCTTCCAAATAATTTACGAGTGAGTCATTATACACGGTTTAAAATGGCATCTTACAGCCAATGTGATCTTGGACCGCTTTTATCCCAAAAAATTCCACATGTTTAAAACCAAAACCCCCAAGGACCATTTGAGCCTTGATGCCATTATTTCTTCTGGGAGAAGTATTTTTAGGCAGGAACCTCCAAAAAGTACTTCAGAAGATACCCTCAATCTCTTATGCTATGAGAGTAAACATCTTGGTCCAAACTAGCTATCCTAAACTTTCCAAGTGTCCATTCACACTGTATGATGTTGAGTTCAATCTTCCCCATCTCTTCTTATGCCTTCCTCTTCTTAATACCTTCCTAGATCGCCATTCTGTCGAGCGTCCACCTATTGTCCTGTAGTCTTGCAACATGCCTCGTCCATCGCAAGAACTTGGATTCTTGATTCTAAATGATGTTGTTTTTAATTCAGTTTTCGGTCGTATGACTTGTGATTTATTTGTTGTTTCATAATGGCAGATTGACCGTACTCTTTCCAGGAACCTAATGATTGTTAAGAGCTCATATTCTGTTCCTTCATCGGCCCGGGTCACGTTCTGATCGTTAGGTCAATTTGTTAATTAAAATGCACCGACACTTTCCTTTGGAGAGAGAATCGCGAAACAAGAGATATATTTTTACCTGTTAGGACTACTTTGTATTTAAAGTTTATCGGTCTTGCTTAAATTACTCTCGACATTACTTCTAATTCGTGATGTCTTCCATTTTCAAAGTTTGTCAAGGTACTTGCAACTGGCTACTCTCTTTCGCTTTTTTTTCGCGTGTTTCTCGGTGATATAGTGTGTCATATATTTTGTTTTCTTCCTTATTGCAGAGTTAGACCAATCGATTGCTTTCCATGTTTGAGATTTTCTAGCTGTTCTTCTATGGTTTTGACAATGACAACGTGGCAATTCAGGCTACGTCATCTGCAAAATCTTAGGTCAGTTTAATGTTCCCATCAATGGCCCACTTCGTTATCTGAGCATCGGGTTCTGAATCACCTTTGAAGACGTTCCTCTGGACAGAGTTGACATCTGCGGACATTCCCCTCTGGATCTGACAGTATGCATTGGTATACTTTCTAGGATGGTGTGTGTGTGTGTGTGTGTGTGTGTGTGTGTGTGTGTGTGTGTGTGTTAACCTGACCCTAAACGCTATAGAACTCAAAAGCCCTAAACCTATGAAATTGCTGTCACTTGGCAGCTTAAGAATAGCATTTCTGGCCGTCACACGTATTTTCTTACTGCTTTACTGAGTTTGTATGTTGTGTTCATGGTTGCCAAAGCCGTTTCTGATGATAATAATAACAAATCTACACATCCAAGGTTTTTGTTCTCAGTTTATGGTGATCTGTGGCCAGGAGTCCAGATTTGAATCATGGCCCAAGATGCTTGTTCGCTGTTTTGTCTGTATCTAATAGAATATATTATGATGCAGTTTGAATACGTTGGTAAGACTCATGTACATAATGTGAAAGTCGGTTTAATTGGGACAAAAACAATAGTTCTTACATCAGTTTTGTCTCTTTCTTTACAAAGATTATTTTGTCTTATGTCCAAGTGGGTTGGTATCTTAAGCATAACCATACCTGGTTAAAATAGTTTATGTGTACTTATTTCATCCACTCTTTGATGATATCACTTGTAATTTCATCAGTTCCTAGTGCTTTGTTCTCTTTCACGTCATTTTAAGGCAGTTTGGGGACGGGTTCCTTGGGCCTTGTTTAATAGAAAATTGATTTCTGTTTCATGGAAGTATATTTGAACATAAACATACAAATGAAAAAATAAAGAAAACAATTATAAAAAATATAATTTCTCAGATAAAAACAATCATTGGCGTGTCATGCGGTTTAAAAAAGCGCAGCCGATTGGAATTGACTTAAAAGTCATAGAGATCCAAACTTTGAACAAATAATTATGCTATTAAGTATCAAGCTTATTCCAGAGGTTTGATGTTCTAACATTGAAAATTTATGCAAACCAGATTAACTTCTCTAATTGGGAACAATAAGTGTATTAGAAGATTGCCCTTCGCAGTAAGGTCAGGGAGTATACCAGAAGATAACAATAAGGCATTGTCATGACCATATGGATAGATGGTCAGTTTTAAATCTAGTTTCAAGGCCCATAGGCATTAAGATCAATATAACTTCTGAGGCCCAAAAAGGGCGCGTTCTTCAAGACAAATACGAGTGAAGCATGAATTGCAACATAGAGGCGAGTTTTGAGGATGAGGCGGAGATGGAGGAGGCTATAGACCAAATGCTGGCGCAACATTGCTCGAGTGGTTTGGTTTCGGCTAGCGGTGCGGTTGTGTTCAAAACTCAAATGCTCTCTTGATATAATTCCCGATTTATAAACACTCAGCAATCAGACAATCAAACGGATTAATCGAAGTAGTTCATGCATTAATTACTTATCATTCGTTCCTTCATCCTGCATCGTAGAGTTCATGCGTTATGCTGCGAGCATTGAGTATTGAAACTAGTGCCGGCTATGTTATTATGACGTTACCTCCACAACTGGGTAGAGTAGTTCGTGTCACCAGTTTTTGAGATCGTCCCTGGATTTCGTGTTGTAGGACCTGGATCCTTCGAACATTGCTGTCTTTGGACCTCCGGTCCTATCTTTACGCGCCCGTCAATCAATACCCGCCAACGCAAGATTGGGTGTAGTGTTTCTCTTGAGGCATAATCAAGATAATAGTCAAACATAACCTCATATTGCTCGTGTAATACCTGTTGTGTGATGAAAACTTTTGCACATATCACGACATAAGCCCACCATAAAGGGTCATCAACGGGCAATGGGTCTTTCTTGTTGTTTGTGTTCAATGTTTTGTTGGTTGTGGTGCATTAAGTGTGGGCTAGTGGATTTCTTGTTGCATTTTGATTTTTGGCTTGGCCGTAAGGTTATTAACTATTGCAGTTACGAAGTTTGACCACTTTTGCCAATTGATGTAAGGGGTGCGATAGGCTGGTTTTCAGTGCATCTTTCATCACCTATAACATAGTATAAGAAAATCCGGAAAACTGAGAGTAGCACTGATATATAAAAATGCATTCATATAAAAATGCATTCTCGCACGAGCCATAGCCAGGACTTCAATGCTCCTTTAACAAGTTTTTGCCTCCTCAGAGCATGCAGAGGCGGATTTAGAGCAGAGGGAGGCCGATGGAACCGGAACCCCCCCCCCCCCCCGATAAATAAAAATCGGTTACCTCTTTCGCGGACCTTCTGAATCCACCCCACTGATCAATGATCCACCCTTGTTTAAAAAGCAAGTTGGGTGTTTTGGTAAATCCGTTTTTGAGAAAGAGAAGGTAGAAGACATTTAATTCTTTTACACAGGCGTTCAAGAATGGCGTCATTGTTGTTGTAAACCAGAAAAGAAATAATCAATAATAAATCGGACATTTGGACTTTTTTCAAAATATGTAATCTATTAATTTGACTGGATCCAACCTAACAAACTAAAATTTTAGACCTCATTCACAAAGTAGGTGGAAGTTTTAACGTGGTATCCAATTTGTAGGCCCCATAAATGCCAAATTTACAGTATTTTTTAAATCGTTGAATTAATATACTTAAAAAATCTGTTGAAGATTATCATTATCTAATTTTGAAGGAGTTTGAACATTGTGAAGGAGTGCTCGCAGGGGTCCGCCGTCAAGGATTAAAATGAATCAACATGACCAACAGCAAACACAAATCGCGCAATATGGCCAGTGCGTTTTTTTTCCAGCTGCCAAGTGACATACATGTTCATAGGTTTAGGGCTTTTGAGTTCTATAGCGTTTAGGGTCAGGGTTAGCGTTATAGGGTTAAAGACACGGGTACAGACAACTTCGAGATTACTCAGCAAGTAAAATATGGCTGAAGGTTCCTTGAACTCGATCATCAGCTTGTCAGATTGGGGTAAAAATAACTTACCTCTTTGACAACATTGGTCCAGTTTGAGTGTTCCATTGAAGAAATGTTGCCAGATTCAAAAAAGAGCACGTCTCCAAGTGTATCACTTTGTCATCCAATCAGTTGAGAAAGACAGAAGCGTCGTCAGGTAATTAATCCCTCAAGTAACTGCCATTTCAAGGTATAAGTACCACCAATAGTGAGTCAGACCCAAGAAGCAAAAACAATACAAATGGGCCAATTATACGTGGATTAAACGAGGCATAATCTCTTACAATCTTTGCCAGGAATTCGCGGGCGACAACGGCATATCGCCAACAGCATTAAACTAGCCTGCCGCCGAGTTTACGCCTTGAGGTATTCCAGTGGAGTCAATTCACTGGGTAAATTGGTCAACTGTTGTGGGCATAGTATTATAAACATAAACTATTACGCATGCGTTATCAAGTACCGGCTCCATGCTCTTGAAATGACCTTGCCTGCACCAAAGTTGAGACTGAATGCTGCAGGGTCCACCCAGGGTTACAACCTGACTCGGATTAGGAAGTTTACGCTTCATTGAGCATATGGCCAACAAAATACCAACCATGACTACATAAGGTTATTGCTAAACGTTGACATGAATTTCGTGAAATAAGTTAACTCCATTTATCTGTAATCGGAAATAAAACACAAGATAACCAGGGAGACAAAATAACGATGGTTTATATTTATCACTGTTTCATGGATTTATTTTAATAGCTTGTAATCATCAATAACTTCCGTTCAGTGACAGATAAGTCAATACAAATACCCATCGCAGTATTATATCTTTATGTACCAATATCCCACAGTTTGGATATTTACTTTACTTTATTCAGGATGCACTACACGTTTCGCAATGTTATACCATTGACTTTAGATACCATTGGTAGAATGCGTCGATCAATGTACTCATACAAAATCTAAAAGGCACCAATATAATATACATAATCTCAATCGGTCAAACTGGATGTTTACCGTCGGGCCTGATATCATGAACGGCATGCTAAATAAGTTATGCAGGATTGCCAGTTGGGCTTTGTATGGCTCTATATTTATAGTAAAAATCGTTTTATTCAACATTTTGCTTCCATAAGATAAACAATAATAATAATAACAATCTTGATATTAGCGCCTAAAGAAGAGTCTAGGACGCTTCCACATAGAAAGAAGCAATATATCATTATCACTACGACAAATAATAAAAACAATTCAAAAAGATGGGTCGCACTGATTGAGATGATTGAATTTTAAATTAGTTTCATTGCTTGTGTTGTAGAACATTGAGTTATGGTATTATTGATTTTCTTTTTGCATTTGTTCTGTTTAATATTTAAATATAATATGGTAAACAGAATGATGTAGAAAAATATTTGAAATATAATTGGTTGTAAGTTTTGCCTTTTTAAAGAACTAAATCCCTCACACCTATAATGAAAATAAAAGAGGTAAAGTGTGGAAATTATAAAAATGTGAGTTTGTTCATAGCTCAGCTCAGTTTCACATCACCAATTCTACTCATGTTTGCAAAATACATGGCAGAGCTTTATCGTGAAAGAAGTTGAAAAGAGTTGCTTACACACTTAGGGAATGTGACTTTTTTTTGTCCAGTTGTTAGGCGGAACCCGAATTTTTCAACGAAAACAGGGGGAATCCGAAAAAATGGAGTAAAAAATGCGGAAAAGTCCATCCCCCTTCCATAAATACGATCGCTCTAAATATGGATCTTTACTTTTTAGACCCGCCTGGTGGCAGAATGACAATTTGTATTGGCTACCGGAGAGTATTCTTACAGCAGTTTGTGTACTGAAATAGCTTATCCAATAATTTATTTAGTATTTCCCCATGCCAATATTATGAATGAATAAATATATTTCGTACAAAATATCATGATGTAATATATATTTTGTACAAATGTCTCATTTGTTAGAATACCTATATTTCTAGAGTTGTAATTGAATGTCATAATATGGTCTTTCATGTCAAATTTTCGTCAATTACGACCCCGAGGATTTTTTTTGCTTACTCTAACCAATTTAGTGCCATCTAATATAACATCCAATGACTTTTATAGTTATCGTGTTTTGTGAGGTGTTACCGATGGTTATGTAGTTTGTTTTTGTTACATTTATGAGACATTTGTTATCCTATAAAAACGTTTCTTCTTTTTATTCTTCGTTGCGCATACAAACTTTTATTTGCACTATCCTTATGATAATAAATTATAGTAGTATCGTTAGCAAAAGAATGAACTGTATTTAGATGAAGTGTTCACAATATCATTAACTTATAAAATAATACTAGTGTTTCCTAAATTGACCCTTTGGCACACCAAATGTGATTTCTCTCCAAGTGTCGATTTTCTAGAGTTATAATATACAAACTAGCTTTCTGTTATACAGTAACTTCCAACAGCCCAATACTACACTCTAATCCACTAATGTTCCAATTTATGAAGGAAATATGGTGATCAATGGTTCAACGCTTTTGATAAATCGGAGATATACCCAACTGTAAGTGTATTGCGTTTAATGCTTCATTATTTCATGGTTTAACATCATGATGGTGTTTTACCATGCTCAGGGAATCGTGTCTATTTCTATTATGTATGTATGTCTGTATTTATGTATGTATGTATGTATGTATGTATGTATGTATGTTGTATGTATGTGTATGTCTTTATGTATGTATGTATGTTATGTATGTATGTATGTGTGTGTACTTAATGTATTTATTATGTTGTGTGTGTTTTTGTGTGTGTGTGTGTGCGCTCGCGCGCGTGTGTGTTGAGTGTAAGACAGCGGTCATTATTTACTTGTTTTGTTTTTCCAGACCGCGAGGGTCTTTAATTATACTTTACTTATACCACAAACAAGTACCAAGTCACTGGCATTACATAAAAAAAAAAAAAAAAACAAGAACTCATAGATAAGAATATTACCTCAAGGGGAGCGTATCATCTCACCTCTATATCTTGAGACAGTTTAATATTTGTACCATGAACATTTTTTAGATGACCAGATGATTAGAATAATACGCTGTTTAGAGGGACAGTTCTGATCATGTCCCCGTCCTTTTTTGTCCAGTTTTCACAGACCCCCCCAAGATAAGGCATATGCAAACCCAGACCCTGATGGCGCATCTGTTTGTGTCACCGCGTCTGGCCTGCTTCATGACTTGACGTCTATGCATGGTTGCCCAACAGTGGGGCAGAACTCAAAGATGTTCACAGCACACATGTCCTGATCTGCTTCCGGGGAGCGCTCTTTTGAGACAGTCGCCGTTCAGCCAGCATGGGGAGTCAGCTCCAGGGTGGAAGATTCAATACCAATGGATGCGACTTGGTTATAGCAAGGTTTTCTTTCTATAAGCAACTCTCTTAAACTCCTAGAGACTGCTTCAAGGAAACCACTTTTCCCGAAAGGAATTTTTACAAATTATACATATCTAAGGCTTAAGACAACTACCCAATCACTAATTAAAATTGAAATACGGTAAATTTTGCAAATTAGGGGCAAACCTTTCATTTCTAAACACGCGGTAAAATGGGCAAAAGACGGAAATTCCAATGAGCCTTGCGCCTTACAGTTAAACTTTTTGAATACTTATTTTATGTTGATATCTACTCTACGAAGAAGACCCAAATTACATATTTTAACACAAAACTGCAAGGTTCTTTCAATCCTGTATTTTTTTACGGTGGTGAAAATACACGTCCCTGTTCCCATAGGTAGTTTTGTACATTAACGCTTTAAGCAACGTCACCAATGAACTGTTTGTTTGCCATGCACATCAGGGCGTTAATTATTTTTAATTACTAAAATTGTTAATACATTTATGTATGCGCCACATATATGATTATTTTGAATGTTCCTAAAATTGTTTGCGTTCATTATGTGTGCACATATATCATCACAAAAATGGCTCTGGTTCTTTGATCCTTTAAAATATCTCTCATCGATCTTCACGATAGTACCCAAGGGGGCCCACTAATTCAAAAATCATTAACGGATTTTGGCCGATCTCTTTTTTTTTGTATGCAAAGAAGTGCCATTTAAAAGTCAGGTAATTAAAAAATCACGAAAAACCCTTGCGTAGCGCGGGCATCGGTGAAAACAAACTTTTTGGGGGACCACAGGAACCCCGATCCCTTAAGTGTTTAAGGTATGTGGGCGAGCACTCATCTTGTGCCAGTTCGTTTAGATGTATGCGTAAACATACTTTACTCTTCGTCGAGGCTTACTGGATCTTATACTACATTAAGAAAGTAACTCCAATGGTAGACATAGTTATTGCAGTGCTCAGTGATTTCTCAGACCACACAGCATGTCCCAGACCTGGCCTTTTGAGGAGGGGCAGGAGTCATAAACTGAAAAGAACAACTTCCGGAACAAATGTTTTGTCATGAACACCTGGGACTGTTGCCCCCCCCCCTCCGAAAGCAACCCCAAGATCCGCCACGGGTCACCAGGTTATGGGTAAGATGACTTTAGCTTCACGTTTGCGTATTGCTGGAAAGTCACACCCTAGTGTCTAGAACCCTCCAGACGTAAGACAACCAAATCTCCCAAAAATTCCACGCACTGAGTGAGAAAAACGTGCACAAGTCGGAGTGAGCGATGACGTCATCAAATCACGACACAATGGGCACTAAATCGCTGGCCGTGTGGGGGGCCATCGTCACCGTCCTTTAGCGTGGTATCTCCGGGTTCGGGTCTTGGTTCGGTCCCCACCCTATTTGCGACTTTTCTTCTCACCTCTTTTCTCTCATTCCTGGTCCTCCCGAGAAACAGATGTGGTGTTGGGTTATCAGTTGCATGGTAGGTGGTTTTCCTCATAATAGAGAGTGAGTACACTTTCATCCAAAGCTCTGAGAGTCCCTCTTCAACACCTGTAAGTCTGCATCTTGTGCGCTGATTTCGAGGTCGTCTGCATAAAACGATAGGTTTCCTGCGGGAGGCTCCTTGGTTGGTCGATGTGTTGATGTTGAACAGAGATGGTGCGAGCAAGGCTATCGGTGAGGGATTTCTTGCAAATGACTCCGTGGTAGAGGAGAATAAATGGGGGCATTCGGCGTGGAAGAGAATAAACTGGGGCATTTTGATGGCTATAGAATAATCCTAATTGATGTATAATAGATCCCCTACTCTTTTGTTGCACACAAAAATAAGCGTCAGACCAAAAAACAAGGTTTGAGCAAAAAAAGGGGGGGTCATTCAGTGTCAGATCCCTAAAATCTGGGGCTTTTACGGCATTTGGTGTGAGGACTTTAAAAAAGGGGGTCAGTGGTGACAGATTGGTAAAAAAAGGGGGTCTATCGACAGGAGCAATCATGGTGAGTGCTCCTCCCCCCGGGGGTCCTGATCTGCTTCCAGGTAGCCCCACTTCTGCATCTGCAGGGAAACCTTAGATCGGATGATTCCGGTTCTCAATCTGTTGAGACATCAACATTCAACCCATGAGGAGTCAGATCCAGGTTGAAAATGCCACCAGGTTCAATATCAAAACTTGGTTGATAGCAAGTCTTACTTCCACATGGGACTATCTTGAATTCCTTAGAGACTGTTTGAAAGGTTTGACTTTGGCTTAAGAAACCTCTCTCTCTCTCTCCCTCTCTCGGGCTTTAAGGGCGGTTGGCAGCTGGTCTCTGTCCGGAAAAGGTGCTTCACATGAGATACTTGGCAGCTACGCTCTTGCATGTTCGCTACACTACGATGGATTTTTGTCTGGTGTAGACATTCCTGCTAGGATGTGTAAGCTCTCCGTTGGAGTTGGTCAAGACTCCTGTGATAAGCCTACAGAGGCACTTTAACCGCTGGATCCAGCTCTTTTGGTATGGTTCATACTTTCCTCCCACAACATGCAGAGGCATACTTGCACATGAGTATCATAGGGCAAGTGACGTCGATCTTATGTGGGGCGAGCACCCCATCTTGTGCCAGTGAGTTTGTTCAAGATGTTATTGCGTGAACATACTTACTCTTTGTCTTCTTGATATGGGTCTTATAAGAGAGAGTGCGCCGGCCGGCCCAAGGTAACTCCTAGGTAGATAGGATTATTACAGTACTCCAGGGGTGTTCCAGACCAGTTAATGAGATAGGGGACCCCCTCAGGATCTGTGGTGTAAACGGCTGGTAATTGAGACTTGCATCTATCGCGAATGGTAATTTTGAAATTTTGTTAATCAGTGGACAAGCTGGTTCGCATGTGTCCGCGCGGTATAAAATAGGACCTACTCAGGGCTAGACCGATTATGGCGGGGCAGGGCATAGAGCTCTGATTTTTAGGATTTATTTCTTGATTTATTTTTGTTTATACCGGTACAGTGCAATGCACTGCCATGTTGGTGAATGCCACGTTGTAAAAATGTGCTCCAATTACGTAAATAAATACTTTTGATTTTATGTGTTTATGTGTTTTTAAACCTATTGTTCCTCGAAATACGACGACATGGACCAAGTCCGAGCTATGAGACAGTCCTATCATTTTATGACTCAGTCAAACGGTGTCCTTGGCGATTTCCAAAATTTATGAGTAAGTATCTGTGATTAACACTGTCATAAATAAGCTGTGATCGATCTCACGAGCACAACTCCGTTCCAACCCTCTTGAAACCATCCTCGATGCGTTGAATTAGGTTGAGTACTGGGTTGATTTGCCTGGCCGGAACCTGCTTGTTCTGGGATTATATTGGTCTATAGCTCTGGGGTATTATGCATGTTTTCCCAAGCTTTAGGATTGCCATAACAGTGGGCTCTTCTTTGGGAACCTGTACCTGTGGGAAATAAAGCAGCATTTGTAGAGCTCAGAAACCACTCTTTTTGCTACTGGGCCGATGTTTTTTTCACTACCATTTGGAGATGTTGTTAATGAGGCCTCCTCTTTTCCTGGTTGCATTTATAATACCGGTTTCCAGTTCGGCCATGTTGAAGGGGCGAGTGGAAACCCGGTCGCTCACCACAGCCCTCTTACGGTCTTTTTTGATCTTTTTGGGCTTCATGCTGCACGGCCATTTAAAGCAATTTGGTGACAACTTGGTTGGTGTAACATTTGGCTGCTGTTGGAGGTTCGATTGGATCCCCTCGAAGCGTTTGGATGGTCACCATGCTTTCTTTGCTGTTATGCATGGTCCATTAGGTGGATTCAATGAATTTATTCCAGGTTTTTATCATTTTCCTGGGAGATCCTCTCCGACACTTCCCCTCACATTAGCATTTGTTTTAGCTGAGAAAAGATCATCTTCAAACATGGTAGTAATACGCTTAATATTCTTTAGGAACTTCCTTGGAAAGGCCTGGTAATATTCCGTCCTACGGCCTCTGGGTATGATCCTCGCGGGCGGTCTTATTCCCTATTGGGCAATTTGTCAATATATGTAAGAATTTGGAGCAATCCCTTCCACTTCTGATCATCATTAAATCCTTGCCAGTCTGCTTTACCTATATTTAAAGCGCCGCTCAAAAGGCACTTTATTTGGACACACGGGCAGCGCTGACTTGGACACAGATTGGTCGATGTTTTTTAGTGGAACAATATCCAGAACAATCTTGCTGACACAGGTAGAGATGTCAGCCTAATTAGGGTTGTGGAAAACCTTTCCACGGGCACTATAAAATGATGGCGGCAGCTTAGGGTCGTTAAGGAGACGTAGAGTTACTGTTTTAACCCCTTTCTTCGATAGCTTGTCCTTCTTATTGTCATTTCGCCTCATTGGTACTATTGCTGTTGAAATCCGCCATGAAGAAATAGGTTTGTGGAATTGAGGGTGCTTGAAATTTACTAGGGGTTTGTAGACTGATGTACTATGATATTACAGAGCTTCTTTTTTCTTGCGTATGAGGCAGCAGCTCCACATGTCGGAGCCGGCGGAGCCAGCTCCACTGTTGATTGGTTGGGGTTTGAGAAGTTTATTGTATTATATCCACCGAAGGACGAAAGGTAGGGCACCATTTTTGTGATAGCAGTCTGTGATGGAGCACCACATTGGCAGACGGAGATGATCGCAGCCCCATCGATGCATATTGCTGTTGAAGAACGACCGACTCCTGTTTGGCGAATCCGGTTAAAAGGTGACCCATTCCCATTCTATCAGTGGGAGTTCTGTCATAGTGCAAAGTGATTTGGTTGTTCTGGGAGTATCTAGCCAGCAGGTTTCATCCATGTCTGTAAGCTGTTGAATGGGGGAACTGGGGAGTTAAGCAGCGTGTCGACAGAAAGGTCGGCGAGAGCGCAGTCTCTGTCTACCGATCTGTGAGATTACTTTCAGTGTTTATGCGCAGGTGCTTTTTGTCCAACAGAGCTTTATTCACCCCCAGTTTTTTTTATGCGTTTTGGTGTTCTCGTCCGAGTGCTGCAGTGCAATGCCTGAAAGCAATGGTAGAAACTCAGGTGGAAGGGACCCGAAGCAGCCAGTAATGGTTCTCATGGTTCTCCTTGTAGTACTGTTGTTCACTTTCTTTGTGTGAGAAGCTATTGTACCATGCTGGGGGGGCGGCATATTCAGCAGCACTGTATAGACCAGAGCCAGGGCGGTGGTGGCGTAAAAGGGTTTTGGGCTGCACGCGCCAGAGATCCAGCCAAGGCGGCATGGGAGGTTATTTCTCGAATATACCTTTGCGCATACTGACTCGAGGTGAAGCCTCCGACAAGCTTCACTCCCCAGATAGTGGTGTGGTGTGGGGTTGTAGGAGAGCTGGATCATGGTGAGGACCTTGATTGTTGTTGGTCAGCAAACATTGAGGTTGTTTCTACAAGCGGTTGCCCTGTTTCACATATACAGCACTACCATACTGTCGATGGTTTCTTCGTGGTAAAGGACCATACCTGATGTATGGTTGGCGATGCTATCAGTCCTCTGTGGTTTTCCCTGCAGCATGGATATCGCATTGGCTATTTCTTTACACATACATCAAAATGCTACTTTTTGCATTAAAAACTTTCCACATTCAATGAAACTATTATCAAGGCAGGCCTGCGCTTGCCTCTACACTGTAACAAATGGTGTCTTGGCGTCATATGTAAGACATGTCTTGGCAATAGACCTGTCTTCAACAATAGAAATAAAAGAAAATATAACCAATAAAAACATAATCTAAGACACAAAGACACGTCTTCCAGCCAGACATGTCTCCAGATTGATGACCAAAGACACGTCTTACAAAACCGAAGTGTCTTGCATAAAAACGTGACTTGTAAATTAGTGTCTTGCAAAGAGACGTGACATTTGAACATGTCTTGCAATGGGACATGACTTTGTGTCTAATAGATACATGTCTCAAATTGATGACACGGGAAGTGTCTTTTGCCAAGACACCATTTTTACAGTGTAGTCATGATATGGGAATACTTGAGGGATGGTCTTATCGAAGAACAGTGTTTGGTGGTGTAGATATTGGCTTCACTGGCGAGCAGTTACAGACAGAAGAGACCACAGGACGGTTCTCTACTTCTCCCCAACCCCAGCTCCTCGCTGAACAAAGAACACCCTGTTGGCAAGCAATCCTTTGATGAGCTCAGTCAATCGGATGTCCTTTGTAAGTTCCAAGATCTTAAGGAGGAGGCATCTGTGATTAACAGTGTCATAAGCTGCTAACATGCAGGTCGATGAACACGACTAGTCGACTCCGAATACCAAACGCTTCTCGAGAACCCTCCTCGATGTGTATATTAGCTTATATTTATCAATCTTTCCCTGGAAATGGCCCTCCTCGATGTATTAAGTTAGATTGAGTACTTGGCTGGTCGGAAACCTGCTTGTTCTGTTAGGTGTTCGCCTATCACAGGCGCGATACGATTGATCAGGAGACGTTCAAAGAGCTTGTATGTATGCCTGAAGGGTGATATTGGTCTTTAGCTCTTGGGATTAGACATGTTAGACGGATCTTTCCCAAGCTTGAGGAGTGCCATAACATGTGCTTTCCCCAGATCTTTGGGAACCTGTGGGAAATCGAAGCAATTGTAGAGCACAAGAAGCAACTCCTTTGCTAGAGGGCCGAAGTTTTTCAGCTGCTCACTTGAGATGTTGTCAAGGCCTACTGTTTTTCCTACACTGTTAAAAATGTTCTTAAAAACGGCGTTTTGACTGTCAGCCGGGACTCAAAACGCGCAAATAACTGTAAAAAGGGATTCGAAATGTGCAAATAACTGTTAAAAACGTCAGTTTAACTGTTGTGAGTCCCATCTGCCAGTCAAAACGTCGTTATTTTAATGAACATTTTAACAGTATATATAATTGAAGTTTAGCAATACCAGTTTCCAGTTCATCCATGTTGCAGGGCGAGTGAAACCGGTGTCGCCACTATACCTCTTACGGTCGAGTTTGATCTACTTCAGCTTCTTGCTGCACTTGCCATTTAAAAGCAGTTGGTGGGCAACCTGGTTGGGTGTAACATTTAAAGGTGCTTGTTCCGATCGTCTTTGGGACCCCCCTGATTTACCCGGAAGTAGCATCAATTTTGTCGTCCTGAAATTTGAGCACTCAAAATCCATTCCGTGCTCGAGATACTGACAAAAAAACATGCCGTTTTAGTAGTGGTTAACCATCACTATAGCACAGTTACTGTGCATCTGTGAAAGGCGTGCACTAGCATATCGCGTCCTAGCATCCAAACCGCAATTTCGTTCCCACTGTACCTGGTGGCCTTTGTATCAGTGGCCAGCCTCATACCAGTAATACACGATACCCAAAAATCGAACAAGCACTTTAAACTGCTGTAGAGGTTTCTGCTTGGATCACCGAAACTTGCGGATAATCTTCGAATGTATCATGGCTTTCTTGCTGTTTTATGGTCATACGTGGGTTCAATTTAGGTATGCTTCGGTTTTTGATCTCTGTCTGGGAGATCCTCTCCGACACTTCCTCACCTAGCAGTTGTTTTAGCTGAGAAAATCAGCTTCCAACACGTAGTTTAACTCCTACTTTTAAAGTCTGTTAATAATTATTTAATTAAAAAAAAGCGGGAGAATACAAAAATAGACTCGTTACAACAGAAGTCACATTTAACGTAACAAAACAATTACCATGAATTACAACAACATAGAATACAATGTCTTTTGAATTCCTCTTTTTTTGTGACACATTTGTCCATCTCTCTCTCTCCTCTTTTTGGATACGTAGCAGGAATCGTTCATTGGTAGAACATCAGGGACGTTTCACTAACGCTTAATGCTCTTAGGGGTCTTAAGACCTTATTGAGACTTAGGTTTAAGATGCGTTGTAGGCTCTGTTTCACTAAGATTGGTAAGATCTATACAGGTCGTAGTGCTATGACTTATTTTCTTAATGTCACGTAAGGCTCAGGTCCCTCTCCTGATAGACTTAATGAAGGACTTAGTGTTTATCACGTGCTTTTTTTCGCGCCATAATTGAATAAACACAGCATAGGTAGTCTTCTTGAGCTTTTATGTAGAACTCATGGCCTTGCAAATTTTGTTCGGAGAGAGAGTTGGTGGATGTATTCGTCGGTCGACAGCGTGTATTTCGTGACAGAACCAACCCTCTCGACTTGTACGATGATATAGATATGTACGAAATGTGGATGTGGAACAGTGTACATTGACGATGATCACATAATCGGCAGAGTCCAAGATTGGTCATGCCCCACAGCTTCATATTGGCAGGGAATGGAAGTTGATCATGAATTGCGTTCATGTGGAAAGACAGTCAGCTCTGGCGTCCAGACTTACAAAAGTTTCTCTTCTCTTCCATGGCAGACTCCAATTCAACCACTGGCCCTGTTTCGCACATCCGTTAAGGTAGACCCAAATGTCTTTCCCCTCATCTATATTCTTTGTTCTTGATGACTTAAGTCTTTGATCCAGCTTTTGTGGTTCTTTTTGTACCCAGTACCGGTGCAAAGAAACTTGAGTGTCCCCCTTGAGAGAGTGTCCAGCCTACCATACACTGTTAAAAAAGTTTTCCGTAAATTGTACGGAATTTCTGGCATGAGTATTTCCAGTCATTTTTAGGGTAAATTTCAGAAATTCTGGTTTTTCCTGTCAATTAACGGAAATTGACAACGTAATTTACAGAAATTTTTCTCATATTATGGACAAATGTGTAATGTTTAACCGAATTTTTTCCGTATTTTGAAATTACGGAACCAAAACAAAAAAATTCCGGAATATTGCTGCCGAAAATTTTTGAAATATTTCCGTAAATTACCACTTTGTTATGTTTTTTTGTTTTTATTTTATGGTTTTGTAAAACAGATTTTCGTAAATTTACGGAAATCTTTTTTCTTAATTTTACGGAAATTTTGTTTTAACAGTGTAGCAACATTACGAATAACCGTAACCTTGTAGACGAGGCCATTTTGGTACAGTGCTGAAATAATTAATAGCACGATTGGTGGAAGACTATGCCATGTAACGACTAAAATCCTGCGAGTGTCTGCGATTTATCGCACGTATATAGACCAATCGCGCGGGCTATGTGAGGACCGTTGTGCCACCAACGTGTCACCCCATGGACTGTTGTGGCCACTGTTTGTCATCCCACCACCCATCGTGCCAATTATCGTAGATGATCGTAGATGAATTTTATAGTGTGACGCTACAACCGATTGAAACCAAATCTTACGATGGCCTGTACGATCGCACATGATTTCTCAATCGCGGGCAATCCCAGGCAATCGCCTCTCCAGTGTGACTGGGGCTTTACTTTGCAATACATTTGACTGACGTTGGTTAGCCTTTTCAAGTTTCACAGCCCATATGTTGCCTGCTCCTGTAACAGTAGGAGGCGCTGGTGTGGTGCATCTGCTTATCTCTGCTTATACCTGCCCATTGCTTTAGGTATTTAGTGCAGTAGAGCTTCAGACTTTAAAGGCCGACTCAAGATTTCCCGATAGGGCCGCCCCTTCAATATTTCAAACAAAATTGTGTTTTTTCATGTACATAATGCTTATCCATAACTATCACGTGTGAAATAGCTAAGCTCAAATCGAAGTCCTTCATATAGAAATCACATCTTTGGTTTAAAAATTCGGATCCGGAAATTTTGTTATACACAGTAATCCTATGGCACTGTTACATACACATAAAATGTGTACTGCGTCAAAACGAAAAATCCGTTCATCTCAAACTTTTGGGAATTGTGATCATTCTAGGGTTGACTATCTTAGTTCTAGTTGAATATTTTTACTAATGATAAAAAATTATATTCTGAAATCTCTGAGTCGACTTTAAATGTAGGGGAATTGGTAAATTATAGATGGTGACTCCCACGTCAGTTTGAGTACAATAGCATTGCATATCCATAGCTTCATAGCCACTCATTTTGACTTGAATTCGTTGTTTTGAAGCATTTCTGTCAACTTTGTGCTTACCATTTCGCTGATGTCATTGTCCTCGGTCGTTACAATGCGTTTCGTGTCCTGTCGGTGCTTTGTTCTGCGTTGGGGACACTTCTTTCTTCATGGCACGAAACTTGCATTTGCTTGGTTTGGCTTTCAATGCCCGTGTCCCACGTGAGGAAGGTGTTCACTGTATTTAAATTCTTGGCATCCTTTTGTGCTCCTCGCTCTAGGGTCTGGCATCTGCGTATGCATTGGCAGATGATATGATGTCATATCCACTCATGTAGTACCCGAGTGTTGGAACCTGCTCTAGGAGATCAAGACACAGATTGAAGACGGCCAGAACCAGGATGCAGGAGAGTGGACAGCCTTGAAAGACTCCTATCATGCACTGTATCAGTCATTTGTCCATTCAGTGTTTTGACACAGTATTTAAAAATATATTTTCCTAATGTGGTTTGGAACATAATAACCGCTCTATAAAGCCAACCGTACAAAGATTGTGTGGGTCCAGTACCGTATGCATTTTGCAGGTCCGGCCATATGTTTCACAAGTGGTTTACCATTCTTTTTGGCATCTTGGAGCATTTCAGTTATACTTCTGTGTGTTCCACACATATGATATTTTCTCCATGAACCCTCTGAATTGGATTGTGTCGAATTAGTTTGTTTTTCTGTCAGTCTTTGAATGTTCTTGAACGAGAATACCCATTCCGAGGTTAACACTAAAAATTCTTGTGTGATGGGCCTTGAAGCAGGAGGGGGTCACTAGTGTTCTCCTCTTTGGTTATAAGGATGGTTTCTCTCTCTTTCTCCCGTTCTCTAGCTCAA
Source organism: Ophioderma brevispina (assembly GCA_023653785.1). Classification (NCBI taxonomy): domain Eukaryota; kingdom Metazoa; phylum Echinodermata; class Ophiuroidea; order Amphilepidida; family Ophiodermatidae; genus Ophioderma; species Ophioderma brevispina. The sequence continues at coordinate 83,187 of JAMKCH010081771.1, forward strand.
AGGTATTGCGGCTTGTCTCCATATTGGCAAATAATTCATGTAGTCCTGGTTAGTAGGCTGGTTTGTTTAGGGCATTTTTCCGCACTAGGTATGGGATGCGATTGGTACCTGAGCACTTGGGTGAAAGTTAATGAAAAAGCTGGATCTTCTTGATCTTGTTGAAACTCGAAACCCATAACCCTGATATTATCCTAGGTCAAGAATCACATATTGATGGACATGTAGCAACACTGAAGTTTTTCCTCCTGGATTTTCGGTGTCACGAAAGATAGGCCTGTTACGGAGGTGGTGTGTTTTTTTTGCCATTTCAATAAACTCATTCTAGCACAGAGACTCTCTAGATAACAAAGTGGGATCAAAGGTCAAAAATATATCGTAGGGTCAAAACCATAATTCATATGCATCCTCTACAGGTACCTAATAACCTTACAGAGGCATTGGATGAATTGAAATCGTTAATTTGTTATCACCAAATAGTTTCTTTGCCTAATATGCGATGGTTGGGGGGATTTCAACTTACCTGATATTAACTGGGAAAAATAATACTGTTAATTCCAACCCACACTATGGATCAAGTTAATAGAGGGCTTTTAGATATGCTAAAAAGCATGCTTTTTACCAGCATGTCCGGGAACCAACCCGTAAGGACAATATTCTAGATTTACTGTTTGCTACACCCGGGCCTTATTGAAACCTCCAGGTCTCATAGGTATGAGTGAACATTGTGTTGAACTGCAGATGTCATACAAGCACACCATTAATAGAAAAGCACCAAGAACGTGTTTCTTTTCAAGAAAAATGACTGTAGGAAAGGCGAAAAAGTGAAGCAAGTGATTTCCAGGAGAGTTTTATCAAGGGTAGTTCCTCCCGTACGTAAATGAAAACTGGATAAAGTTAATCAGAAAAAAAATGTGGCCAATATCCTCAAAGAACGTCCGCACAAAAAAACAATAAGAGAGAAAAGGGAATGTTTCCATACATGACGCCCAAAATAAAGAGACTCATTCGTAGAAGAAACGTGCATACAACACTACCAAATGCATAACAACCCTACTCAAAATAAGAAAGTTCAAAAATCTAAAAGGAAAACGGTGCAAAAAGATTTACAGTGTGCTAAGATATACCTGATGGATCTCTAAGTGAAGATGGCACAGATGCAATTCCTCAGATTAAAGGCAAAATTCTGGCAATATACAAAATATTTGCGGACAAACAACACTGGGGTAGGAACCTACGAGTCATGAAACAGAATACCACTGACGGGAAAGAAAAGCGAAACATTAATTATTCATCTACATGTTTTTTTCTTGATGAGGATACATCTTCATATCCAGGCATGGAAGGAAATCGTTCCCAACAATTTATTACAATCGACAAAGACGGGGTGGAAAAACTCCTGCGGGAAATCATCCTAAAAATGATTGTGGGCAGAGGGACCCCTTCTCAACTTTTGAAAGATCTCAGTGAAGACTTGCAACCCGTCATAGAAGCCATATTCACCCATCTTTACAACTGGAACTCTTCCCCACGATTGGCTCACTGCTAATATCACTGCTATATTCAAAAAGGGCAATCAATGCGAATCCTGGCCAACTACCGACCGTTGGTCGCAGACTTCTGTAAACATGTACTTAAAATGGAACACATACTATTTCGCCATATCATGAATCACCCGTTGAGAATTCAAATTTATCGGAGTTTCAACATGGCCTTTCGTCGCAACATTCCTGCGAATCTCAATTGATTCAAAACATTAGAAGACTTGGCTCGAAACCTGGACAACAAAATCAAACAGATACTCTCAATCCTCGATTTTCGAGAAAGCGTTTGATACGGTCCCCCATCAAGCGCTTACTTAAAGTTTGGATTTTTTAACGGAATAAGAGGTACCATTCTGGATTGGATTAAATCTGGTTAACATCCAGAACTCCAAGGTAGTCGTTGATGGCGAGGTCCTCAGACCCAGTTCATGTTAAATCTGGTGTTCCCCAAGGGACATTTTTGGGCCCTCTCATGTTCCTGATCTTCATTAATGACATCGGCAACAACATCCATGATGGTACAAAAAATTAGCGATTTTTGCGGACGATTGCCTTCTCTATCGGCCCATTGAGTCGGTGGACGACGTTGAGATTATTCAATCTGACTTGGCTGAGTGGTGGAAGTGGTCAAACAAGTGGCAAATTTCCTTATTCAAGAAATGCAAAACCTTAAGTGTTACTACTAAGAAAAACCAATTAAGCACACGTACAAAATGTCCGCAGATAATTTGGAAATCTATCACATCCACCTACTAGGATAGAGTTAACACCAATCCAAATGGTCTAAATTCACATAACTAACATCTGCTCAAAGGCAAATCAAGCATTGTGGTTCCTTCGAAATCTGTGGAGGTGTCCTGTACCTGTAAACAACAATGTATTTTACCCTCTTGGCGAACACTACTTGAATTTGCCAGTTCCGTATGGGATCCTCACATCGTCTGACATTCAAAAGTTAGAAATGATCCAACGTAGAGCTGCCAGATTCGTAACACAAACCATCAAAAAACGCCCGGCACTGTGACTGCTTTATTACATAAATTGGGATGGCCAACGATATATAAGAGAAAAGAAATTCACGCTTAACTCAACATGTTCAAAATCGCATAACAGGATTGCCATTCCATTTCCCGATTACGTCGAAAAACCGACATCGATTAAAACTCCTCCAATACCATCCGGCAAAATTCACAGTAATGAACCAAAACAATGCCTACAAATACACTTCTATCCCCCGCACGATTCTCGATGGAACAGCTTGCCTCTCATACATGCCTAGACACACTTGATACAATAAGTTTAAGGTTTTTGTGTTTATCCAACCTGCATCAACATTATTCTCAACTAGATATTGCTTTGCAACTTTTGTTGAGTAATTGTTATAGATGTTAGATGTAGATGGAGACCTTGCAATTTCTTTCTTCTTTTTTGAAAGATAGTACTAAGATAAATGGAAGTAAATGATATGATATGCTAGGACAAGAGAGATTTTCATAGCTTCCCACAATGCATTGCTTTCCATGGAGGTTTTTGTACAGGTACTGATTTGGTCGTTAGTGAGAAACATGCAATTGACAGTACTTATCACAACTTGCATTTAAAGAGCGTTTTTCATCTCTAACTATCCACATGGCACCCTGTACAAAAAACTTCCAATTGAAGCAATGCATTGGGTCAGCTACTGGTTATCCCCCCCCTTTTTCTCTTTGCTAGGACCAGTAATGGCAACCCGATAGGGCCTATGGTTATATTGCTGGCCCTGTCATACATACAAGTAAATATACTCAATATTCAATAATGATAAAAGAACGGGTGATATAAGACATTTACATAGGTAATAAATAACATAACAAAAACAGAGACACTAACAAAAGCAAACAATATCTAAGCTAACAAACCCTTAACGGAAAACGGGAAACGCGAATTTGGAAAAGAGAGACTTATCAACATGTCTTACTGAGGTTGTAATAATATTTCATAATGAGGAGCCTAGATTAAAGGTAGAGATGAGGAAAAGATAATGAGAGAGATAGAAATAGGATGAAGAAAAGTTGATGTGAGAGAAATAAGGACTTTGGGAGAAATTTAAAAGAATTGTACTGTTTGATGAAATGTTTTTTCAGTTGAGCTTTAAAAGTATTTTTGTTGTATTGTTGTGATGATTTCTGTGAAATCATTCCAAATTTTTTTGCGCCGTGATACTGAATAAAGTGCTTTCAGAGGAAGATTTTGGGAGGGAAGATGAAATTACTTACTCAACCAAATGTATATTGCCGCTGTTTTTAAGTGTTTTTGATTGAATTATTTTTTTACAATAATTAATACTAAATCTGATAAAATTGACAATCTTCTTTTACATGTGCGGGACTGAAAAACTGACTTTTTTTTGTAAAAGTGGACTTAACACACCCACCTAAAATGATGCCTTTTTTGATATTTTGAACATCTCAGGGCACCAACTATGGACGTTCCGCAAATTTTCTCTAAATTGGGATCGTTTTACATAAATTAGCAACCAAAATGGACCTTTTGCCCCTTTTGCGAAATTGGGCCCCTAACATTTCCGACCTGGTAACATATCCCGCAATGAGATAATACTCGAGTGCAAGCATTCATTTCCATCCAGCCCCAGGTTAACCAGGTCTTCAGTTTTATTGGCATTTTATCTATGCTTCATAAACATGATTTCGGGATGATTACGTTGGCTTTAACACCCTGAGGACCCAACGAAATGTCACTTACCGCGATATAAGAAACACGAAAAAAAATCATTCAATAATAACTAATGAAACTGGTAACTGAATTCTATGAAATTGGCGACAAATGTTATCTCTTAATTATACAACGGTGAGATATATTGAAGAATAAATCCTTCTCCGGTTCTTTTAATGGGATATTTCGTGATTCATACACTGAGAATAGAATTAGTCAAAAGGTGTCTTAAGTTGACTATTAAAATATTAGTCATGCACCTTATTTTTTTTATAATGCACAAACATAGTGCTAAAAAGTGGGTTGAATGAAAAAATGTTTTTGAAAGATTTTTCGGAATTAATTTTCACAATTGCAAATATTTCTACCAACTTGAAATTTTTGACTTTTTAATTACAAAATTCGTCATGACTAATTAGCAAATGACCAATGTGTCTTAAAGTTCATCATTTTGTGCTTGACACACTAATTCTAGTTATTTGGCGAGTCTAAAGTGTCTTTAATTAGATCAATTAATTTGTCATTGACAAATGAAAATTGTCAGTCATTATTTTCATTTAAAAAGTGTAATGTAAATTTAGAGGTAATGAAAATATTTGTAATCATGAAAAAACTAGTTTAAAATATGGAAGGTTGGTTATCTTCCAGCATATAGCAAACATGTTTTCCAGCATTTGAAAGTACATATTATGAATGAGTAAAAACAACATGATTGATGACTTAATTTAATTAGTCAAATAAGACACGTTTTTGACTAATTAATATCCTCAGTGGTATAGCCTCGTCATACTGCACCCCAACTTGCATTAAAAAGATCATCTGAAATCAAGAAATCTGAATTTCAAACTTCTTAATACACTGGTAAAAGATCCACCGTAGTTTTACTGTGAAATCGTTGACTCGTCCCTTTACTATAATACTGAACTGGAGTAGTGGCGCTGTATATAAACGCCCAAAAAAAACCAAAACCACGCGAAAAACAAAAAACGTTTTTATAGGGACAATCTTCCAAACAAGACGGAAGTATAAATTCTGCTAAAATTGCACCTTGAAATACAAAAGTGCGCCTGTGTCATGCTCAGCAACTTGATGGCATTGACCTGTTTATATGACTCAAAGTGTCCATGTAACGTTCGCTTCTGCCCACCCGCCCTTAGGTTTTTACCATACATCCCGGGGCGAAGTATGTTCGTGTTGGTTCCACCGGCCACGCGATCACATGCAGACTCACCCCTACCTCCACTTGCTTTCAACACGGGCCCTGTGGTGCCGTGGATCAGTCGTTTTTTCGCCTCATAAGCATAAAGGTGTGGGTTCGAGCACTGATGTCGCCAATGTGTTGTGCAACTTGGGCAAGGCACCTTACCTCGTTGCCTCTCTCACCCAGGAGTATAATGGGTATCCAGCATATGCTGGGAATGCAAAACAGACTCGCTTGCGGGAGGAGAGGGGCGAAACCCCCCACAGCAAAATGATATGAGGGAGTCTGGCCCACCCAAACGCCATGACAGAGAGATGGGCACCAGCCTGCGGGCGCACATTTGCATTTTTTTGTAATAAAATTACAGGTTTATGATTCAACCACTTTATTACAAACGTCCATTTAGCGACCAATATGGACCACTGTTCAAAGTTACATGGATCTGGTGATAGATGGATAGATAAATGGCTAACATGTAAAAGATAACCCTTAAGTACGAAAGAATTACGGGGAAGGGGGGGGGTGGACAGAATATAACGAGGATAAAGTTCCCATAAATTTTAGGCTATTACGATGTCGATTTTTTTCGATCTAATTTTCATAAATCGATCTGCTTACGGGTAATTTTCTATACTCTCATTATTTGTGGATGGATTAACGGCAAATTGTCCCACATTTTCATGTTTATCCTAGATCTACTCTTACGGGGAAACCCGTAATCTAAAAGAATTAGGCTTAGCCGTAAATTTGCGGAAATAGAGTTAATTTTTCCCTGCATAGAAGATTGGAGTGGGGGGAGGATGAACAGATGAATAGATACACGGAATGATGGCTGATTGTGGATTGATGGATGGCATGAATGGTGATGGGTGGATGGAATGGATGGATGGAATCTAAAATGAATAGGTGTGGAGGATGAATAGATGGGGAGTGTAATGAATTTAGATGGATGCTCATATGGAGGCAAAATTTGCTTCGTAATATGTTTGGCGGTCTACACGGCTAAACACGAACTTCAAAACTTTGTGAATCAATTGTATTTATGTTGTTTTTTTCTTTTTTGGGCGTTTATCGACTGCTGTCCCGTTTGTAACCAAACAATTAACATACGTTCTCTCCGGATTGTATTTTAAACTATTTCGGGTTTTCAGAAGCGAACTTGACACTTTGACGTCAATTAAACAGGTCCCCAATGCATCAAGTTGCATGAGAATGACACAGGCGCACTTTTGTATTTCAAAGTGCAAGTTTTAATTATTTTACTTCCGTCTTGGTTTGGAGATTGTCCCTATAAAAAAACGTTTTTTTTTTTCGCGTGGTTTGGTTTTTGGCGTTTATATCCGCACGCGCCACTACGCCATGTCATTATTTATAGTAAGGGACGAGTCAACGATTTCACATACAAAGTACGGTGGATCTTTTACATGTATTAGAAGAAGTTATGAAATTCAGAATTTCTTGTATGCTATAGTTTTTTTTACGGCAAAGTGGGGTTGCAGTAGACGAGGCTATACACTGAGACTCTCTAATTAGTGAGTCAAAAAAAGTGTCCTTATTTGACTAATTAAAATTAGTCATCTGCAAATCAGTTGTTACTTCATTTCATAATATGTCACTTCAATGCTGGAAGCATGTTTGCTATATGCTGGAAGATAACCTCCGATATTTTTAAACTCGTTTTTCATTATTACAAAATAGTTTCAATATTACCTCTAAATCCACTTTTAAATTGACAAATTAATGACTGCCGAATTTTAATTTTGTCAAATGACAAATTAATTGACTAATTAAAGACGACTTTAGACTCGCCAAATAACTAGAATTAGTGTGCAATCACAAATGATGATTTAAGTACACATTGGGTCATTTGCTAATTAGTCATCTTGACGATTTTGTAATTAAAAAGTCACCAATTTTCAAGTTGTAGAAATATTGCAATTGTGAAATTTAACCAGAAATCTTTAAAACATTCTTTTTAATTCAAACCACTTTTAGCACTATTTTGGATTTATAAAAAAAATAATGTGCATGACAATACTTTAATTATCAAAGCAGACACCTTTTGACTAAATTAATATTTCTCAGGGGTATGAAACAGACGAATATCCCTTTAAAGACCGGAGACGGATTTATTCTATCAATATATCTCACCAGTTGTATAATTAAGATATTAACATTTTCGCAATTTTTCATAGAACTCAGTACCAGTTTTTCATTATTTCTTATTGATGATTTTTTTCAGTGTTTCTTATAATCTGTTAATGACATCGGTTGGGTCCTCAGGGTGTTAAAGCCAACGTAATCATCCCGAAATCATGGTATGATAGCCATAGATAAAATGCATAATATCAACTGAAGACTGTTAACCTGTGGTGAATGAATAGTCTTGCAACTCGATACGTATCTCATTGCGGAATCTTTACCAGTCGGAACTGTTAGGGGCCCAATTTCGCAAAAGGGGCAAAAGGTCATGGTTGTTTTGCTACTTTTTCTTGCATAAACGATCCCAAATTTAGAGAAATTTTGAGAAGAAAGTCCATCTTTGGTGATGTTCAAATCATCAAAAAAGAAATCATTTTAGGTGGTTTTGGTACGTCCCCTTTAACCAAAAGTCCATTTTTTCAGTCACCAGGCCATTAACGAATAATTGTCCAATTTGATAGTATATATTATTATTGTAAAAAATAATTCAATCAAAACAACTTAAAACATGAGCGCTATAATCCAGTGTGGTGAGTAATTTCATCTTCCCCTCCCAAAAATCTTCCCCCTCTGACAAGCACTCAGCAATTAAGTTATTCATATCACGGCGCAAACTTTGGAATGATCTTCCAGAAATCCAGCAAACAATTACAAACAAAAATATCTTGTAACATCAACTGAACAAACATTCAGCAAACCGTTACAATTCTTTTAAATGTCTCTCTCCCAAGTCCTTATTTCTCTCACCTCTTTCTCTCATCCTATTTGCTGATCTCTCGTCCTTATCTTTTCCTCATCTCTACTCTTCTATCTCTGCTTCCTCATTATGAAATAATTTATATACATCCTCAATTAAGACCTGTATAAGTCTCTCTTCTCCAATGCGCGTATCCCTTGTTTCGTTACAGTGTTTGTTTTAAGCTTAATATGTTTGCTTTTGTTCTTTTCTTGGTTGTTTGTTATGTTTTTAGTTTTTTTGATTTTTTAGGTTTTTTAATTATTTTATTATTGTAATATTTGAGTATATTTTAACCTTGTCATGTATTCCATGGCCAGCATATAACCATAAGCCCTATCGGGTTTGTCCCATTTACTGGTCCTAGCATATCATATCAGTCACCCCTCACCATTTCTTAGTACCGTCTACAATTGATACTGTATGTATTATATTATTTATAACTGTATTATACATTTCTGTTACGTGCGATATGTTATGCTGAATAAAATTGAATTGAATTTGAATTACAGATTCTGAGGGGAAGAGAATAAAAAACACTGACGAAACCCTAACCTATATAGGTCTTCCATAAATGTCAAGCAATTTTTTCTTCCTTATCTTTTCCTCATCTCTACCTCTTCTATTCCTTCCTCTTATGAATATTTTACATACCTCATAGAACATGTGATAAGTCCCTCCCTTCTTCCAATTCGCGTATCCCGTTTTTCTTCCGTTAAGTGTTTGTTAGCTTAGATATTGTTTGCTTTGTTTATTTAGTCTCTGTTTTTTTTGTTTATGTTTTAGTTCCTATGTAAATTTCTATTCCCCCGTTACGTTTATTCTTGTAATATTGGAGTATGATTTTCTTGTATGTCTTAAGGGCCAGCAATAATTATAAGTCCTATCGGGTTGTTCATTTCTGGTCCTAGCATATCATATCATTTCCCTCACCATTTTTATCTTAGTACAGTCTACACATTGATACTTATTCTTTTAATATATTATACGGTATTATACATTTCTGTACGTTCGATATGTGTTATGCGAATAAAATTGAAATTGTAATTTGAATTAACAGAAGATGAATGAGGTGAAGAGAATTAAAAAACACTGACGAAACCCTAACCTATATAGGTCATCCACATGTCAACAATGTTTTTATGGTGCATATACTGAAAAATTTACAGTTGGTTGTATATAAAATATATTACATCCATAACTGTATATATGCATTAATTTGAATGGAAACCTGTAAAAAGCTGTGTATTTTTACGGGATTCTGTTAGCAGATTTGCGCCATGATTTTCCCTGTAAAATTTACAAGTAAGTTTTCCTTTAATATTAGTATTGAAATTCATAAGGCCCCCCCCAAAAATAAGGTGTTGTCATTAGGTATGGTCCATCTAAATAAATCAGAATATCAAATTGAAACCATTGTTTCATTTGTTCGACTTTATATGATGGAGATTTGACTCCATGTACGATGTCGCTTATTATTCGCCGATTGGCGGAAAGTTTCAAACGAATGATGTTACGTTACAGATGTGCACCAGGGGGCAAGGCAGGACAAACGCCCCTCGATTTGGGCATTTAGGATTTCAAACGGTAATTTACGAATTTTACTGTGTATTTCTTACGGCAGCCTTGTACCCAGTGACATTACAAATCAACCCTTTAAACGGCTTTCAATAAATCTTAGAAATATTGATAATATTGCAATAAATTATTGAACGTCTAAAATCGTCGGTTAGTCGGATTAACCCCGCTGCAAAACATTGTATTTCCATTACGGTCAAATTTAATTTAACTATTCGTGAACTTTAGCGAGTGTCCGTCGATATGCGTAAAGAGCTCCCAGTCTTTGGAATATTTAGCCTAGCATCTCGAGTCGTGCCCGATGTTGATGCCGAGTTGAATTCACTGTGTTTGCTCGGCTGTATAGATGGCAGAGTGTCCACTATACCCCAAGCATAGCCACAATTCATGAGCAGGGGGCCCAAACAAAAATGGGCCCTGTTTCCACCCACTGGTGGAAACCAGACAATGCGGCCATCCTCTTTCAGTATATAGGAGGCACTCACAAACGAATCCAAATGTTCCAGCATAGAAACACAAACCAACACACACGATTTATAGGCGCTTTGATGTGGGTCAATCATGTGCTTTTATTTCATACACAGACACAAAAAAAAAAAAAATCAGAAATAACCCGTATATTGAATTGATGCTTAATGCTCCCCAACGATTAATTTTGAAATACGAACATACTGGGCTTAAACCTATATACAAAAAAAAAAAAAACAAAATCAGCATTTTTCGTCAGATTTCGCTTTTTACGTGTAAACCAATGACGACTTCTAAACTCAACCGCCACCGCATATGGAAACGAGCAGATGAGTGTGACCAATAAATCATAAGTCTAGACCAGGCTGTTTAAACAAGTATCACAAAAGATCGACAGAATTATAAAATGCGATAATTTTATCAATCATATTCTCAAAAGCGCGCCGCGCCCGTTAATCTAGAGAGTCGCATTTCGATTTCTAACAGCGAAACTAAATATGTTAGAGAATACCGAGCGAGCAGTGTGGGCATTTTTCATACGGAAAACATTAGCGCACTCCTGGACATGATTAACAACTAGTAGAAGCACAACTGCATGCTTTGTAGGCTATGTTATGCGCAATTTTTACGACTCAATTTCACGACGGACCCAGAACTCATAGCTTAAACAAATCGATATGTACAAAATCTAGAGAAAATGTACAAGAAAGTGAATCAAAAAGTTATGCAAAGCGCTACACGTACACATACCTCTCTGTCGTGGTGAAAGCTTAAAGACCCTATCAGTGATTTGAAAAATATTTGAAATTTGCAGAATATCTTCAAGTGAAGGATAAGTCTGTAAGGACGTTCTTATAAGTTACTTTTTCCAGCTGAGAATTGACAGAAAAGGAAGAAAACGGCAGTGTTCCAAGCATACGATTCCTCCATTCAATTACGTACGTGTTGTAGTAAGTGTCCTAACGGAACATATTGACTAAAACTCTTCCTATTCTGTCCTTATTAGTTGCTTCTGGTCTTATATCAGTTGCAGGGTATGTTAGGATACCCTGTCCTTGGTACCTACCTGCAAAAATCGTGATTTTTTGATGATTTTTGCGATTTGCCATTTTAGCAAATCACTGATGTGGCTTTAAAGCGATAAAAGTTAGTCTAGCAGATTACATGTCTAAATCCTAACTGGTTTTTAGAATCGTCTATAATTTTTATGTTCCACAAAATCAAAGATTGTCCCCACGGGTCGTTTGGCGGCCATCTTGATCCAAAAGAGATCTGTCATATAAAATGGTTTGATTGAGTTGGAAAGTATCTCAAATGATTTGTCTCATCATAAGGAATCAAAAATAGATACTTTGGCATTTTTATGATATTCCGGTTGCAGAGATATGGTTGAAAATGTGATAAAGGTATAATTGCACTTTTGAATTCGTCAGGTACAGGGGCCTAACTTTCAAATGTAATGGAAAAATCTTGAAAAATTTTGTATCAATTGTAGCTATGAGCATAAGCATTCCAGAAAAGTAAGCTTAACACTATCTAGATGTTTAGTTTAGGTGGTAAATCGGTGAAATTTACCTTTAATAATCAAATTTGTATGGTTTTGTAGGCCTATGCATGGGAAGTTAGGGATTAGGCCTACTCTTCTTTCCTAACCGATAAACCCAAATGGAAGATCTATAATCATGGCAACTGTACATTTCCATCGTGCTCATGCTCAGTATCACAACAATTTGACAACCATTTTGTCATATTGAAGCATTTTGAAAATTTGACCCCCTGTTTAGTGTACGATGACCAATCAAAAGCTCAATGCCCTATATCTCATTTTCACACCCATGATGTGGAAATTTCCATGGTTCGATCCAACATTGAATATGCCCAGCTCAACATGGTGTGGAACAACATCCACTAGTGCTATCCAAACTTGATGCAATCCAGAGAACGTGTCATTTCCATCATAGGTATCTCTGAGAGTGAGCTCACCTCTCATCACATCCAACCACTGGGTCATCGCAGAGCGGTAATAGAGTTGTCACTCTTTTCCCACCGCGCGTGTTTTATTGACGAGTACCAGATCTTAGCCAGCTCCTACCTTAGGCTGCTTTCGGTTGATTCTCGCCTTAGGCGCTCACTCAGGTCTCATGACCTTGCTGTAAAATCCCAAGGTCCAACTTGGTCTTCCACAGAAGATCATTCCCCCCATTCTCGCAGGCATATGGAACGCCCTTTATTAAGCTCATGTAGCATCCATCAAACCAGGACTTTGGTCAGAGGCAATCGAAAGGGAGTTAATCGCTATCTTGGCGCCACTCCGCGCAGTACTATTGAATAAACAATGTTCAACAAACAAAACCCCCCAACTGCATGACCATGCTGACGTATGGCAAGTGGTAATGGTGTAGGCCAGTGCAGCCCCTTAGACCCATCCCACGTATCCCCCAAGCGTTCCCTTAGTTTTAAAAAACCGAAGGTCCCCTTTCTGACTTAGGGGAAAAATCCTTAAAATCAAAATTTTAGCCGAATTTCAGTTTCAAAGCCTGCAACCCTTCTCAAATTCAAATTGTCTTAAGATCCTTCTGTTCACTCCACACCACAGTCATCTACCCTCAGAATAAGGCACTACCAGTGGAGTTCCCCTCAAGGATCAATAACCGGGTTCCTTTCCTCATCCCCTTAATTTAAAGACACTTCAGTGATTTGCAAATCAGCAATCGAAAAAATCATCACAAATCAGATTTTAGCATGTACGTAACAAGTAAGATCCCCTAACATTCCCTGCCAATGATAAGACCAGAAGCATCCTAATAGGACAGATCATAGATTTTATTTCCTTCTTCTGTCCGAACGACACTTACTACAACACTAATTGAATGGAGAATCGTAATTTGGAAGCACTGTCGTTTTCTTCTTTTCCTTTCAATCTCGACAGCTGGAAAAGTTAACTTATGAGAATTCTACAGACTTATCCTCACTTTGAAGCTATTCCTGCAAATTTTCAAAATTTTTCAAATCATGATAGTGTCCTTTACACAAAAATGACTCACCGTACATCAACACCAATTCACCCATAGGTCTCATACAACCCTTATTTTATTCCTTAAAACACTCTCAAAATAACTGACTCAAATAAAAGTCAAAACACTTTCATTCATGAACATGATTATCACCATAATAAATTACCTCCACTTAAGCAATTATCTCCAAACAAACAACTATAAACAGAGACAAGACATCCACACCTCTACCCATCTTCCGATTCCAAAACTACTAAAGAAACACAATATTCTATACAACGGCGCCCAAACCTGATGACCAGTACATCTTAAACATGCCTCATATTTTTTTTGCAACACACCCTTCTCTATCCTTATTTCACAACCTCATTCCTTTTCTCCTTCCCAGGCCCCACCTCAAATTGAGGGAGGATGGACGACGGGTGGACTATTATAATTTTTTATATATTTATTTGTTTGTTTGTTGCCCTTACACTTACGTACTCCTTACTTACCTTACTTACTTACTTACTTACTTACTTACTTACTTACTTACTTACTTCTTATTACTTACTTACGTTACTTACTTACTTACGAACTATTACTTACTTACTTACTTACTAATACTAACCTAATAAACGTTACTTACATGATCTTACTTACTACTTTACTAGCTAAAAAAAAAACTAACTTACTTTTTATTTTATATTTGATATTTATTTATTTTATTTATTTACTTTTATACGAACATTAGCCCTTTCGAGACTTTTGAATATCTCCGAGACAGATCAAATATTTTTTTTTAAATTAATCTTTCTGTTTCTGTTTACTATTTATCCAGGTATTGAAATCACATTACTCCAATAATAAATCAATCACACACCGCTATAAAATTCATAAAGGTCATTACAACAAGTGTCCAATGATGCCCTTACCCGCTTTGGCCGCTCGGGAATGATGAAATTTACGTCACTACGCAATCATGTCAGAACCGCTAGCGGTGACCCAAGCGGCAAAGCTTCAAGCCGATAAATCGACCCTACCGCTCGGGCCGCCGCTTCCCCCAAAGCGGCAAATCGCATTGAGTTACTTGAATTTCACTTTAGAGCTGGTGCCCTCGATGACGTAGGGTCAAGCGATAGGCCGCCCTTGACTATAATAGCTCAATCAATCCTGCAAGCGGCATACACCAAGCGGCTTGCCGCTGAGCCGGCAGCGGCATGACACTATGAATGACCTACTTACTTACTTTTATTTTTAATTGATAATTTATTTATTTATTTATTTACTTTTTACGGAAAATTACTCGAGTCTTTGGATCGCGCGAGACAAATCAATGTTTTTGTTTTTTAAATGTAATCATTTCTGTTCTGTTTACTAATTTTATCCAGTGGATTGCAAATCACATTACTCCAAAAATAAATCAATCCACCCTATAATAATCTAACTGATCCCCGCCCGTCCGTCAGTGGAAGCAATAAATCGATGTAATCAGCTATGTCATGTGTGGCAATCCACATCCGTAATCACGAACTCAGAATTGTTATAACTAGAAACAGTTATGCCTTCAATGAAGTACCTCTACAGACATAATAAAATTTGTACAAATTTATCAGTGTAAAGATTTAGTTTTAGTTTAATTTATCGTGTAAATTACGTTTTTAGTTCCATATCCATCACTGCCGCTTGGCTTTGGCGATGTACATGTGTAGGACACTGCAGAATTTCGGCGCCATCGCTCGTTCATGTCGGTAGTCTCAATGTGTACACAACCACCATTGCACGCGCCAAAGATTTGTATGTAAAATGATGGTCAGAATAATTGCTATAACTCGAGTTACCTCTCGTTTTGGAAAATACGGATAAAATGAATACAACCAGTAGAGATTTTCTCTACAACAATATCAAAATGAAGGATAACATTTTCGTTAGATTTTTAGATATTTACTGATTTGACAGATGCCGTATTTCGCGGGTTCACTCCGACTCGTAGCCTCGCATGCGCCTTGTGTGTTTATACGCCGATCACACTTAGATTTCATTAACATTTCGAGGTTTGCTTTTCAAATTGTCAGTATTTATAACATTCACTCCAATCTGTTAAAATCAAATTTGGTCAACAAAATCACAGAATCATAATAAGAATATCTCACAATTTATACACAAAAGAGGTACTACCCGGTCAAAATTCCAGTTATCCTGGTTGAAACGGGTTCCAGTCACTGGACCGTGAAATCCAGTTGACCCAGTTGAATATCCAGTTGAATCCAGTTGCATCAGTTGAATTCCGTGACGGAAAATTGAACAATTTTCAACTAGTTGTTTCTGACCAGATGAACTCAGTTTAAGACTCAGTTACAAAGTCATTACATAGTAGCCAGCCTCTTGCCGCTGAGCGGACAGCCGCTTGGTGTACGCCGCTGCCTGTTGAGCTATGATTGTCAATCGGCGCTATCGCTTGAATACGTCATCGAGCGCACCAGTTTACAAACAGTTAAAACAGTTGAAACCATTAGTTCCGTCACGGAAATGGAACAACTTTCAACTGGGTTTTCA